>VDFB02193867.1:748388181-748493359 GCA_007258455.2 Sequoia sempervirens
TGCTTTGGTATTTGGCTTGGACATGCTAATCCTAAGAAGTCAACGCAAAAAACGTGTTTGACAACTCACCTTGTTTTTCTAGACTTCGTCCATGTGGCTGATGACTTTATTTTTAGCCAAAATTGATCAAACGAAAAGGGTTTGTAGAGGAGACTCTCAGATTTTCACCAATATAAATTATTCTTTACTTTAAATTTAATAAATTATTATTATTCATTTTCTATTAGAATTAATGAATTGGTCCCAATTTTATAGGCTGGGATTTGAAAACATCTATAACTTTCAAAGGGTATCATATTTTTTAACCAAAACATACCACCACATTCTATTCTTTACGCCTATAGCATTTCAAAATAAATAAAAAATGAATTTTATCAAGTTTTAACGGTTAAGGTGGTCGACATACAAGTTTTATATTTTTTAAATGTTGTAATAAATAATTCATAATTAATTATTTACTTGGAAATAAATTAAAAAATATATACTACATCCTGGACATGAGTCCTCCTACTTATATCCAAAATCTTACTAAAAAAATATTATCATTTTATTGTGGTTAGGTATTCTACGTATTAATCTACTTCTTTATTTTTCCCGAAATCTAAGTACCACCGCATTGAAATTTCCTAATTTTCACCAAATAGACTTTTAAAAAATAAAATAAACTTAGTAGTTTAGAAACTACATTCAATTTTCCACATATTCTATTCTTACATATTTTTGAAATAATATAGATAACTTATTCAAATTTTTATGTCAAGTTGCCTAACTTTGATTTTTCTGAATTTTCATTGCCACTTAAGGGCCTATTTTTTCCATGATAATCCTGCACATACCCTTTTATTGTGGTTAGTGTTGGAATATGTGCCTCAATCCTTACTGACATGAAACTCCTAGAGGGAAAAGTAGTTGTGACAGTGTTCATGTCTAGGCGACTAACAGTTCTGATGATCTTGAAATGATTCTATCGCTATGACAAGGTTGAAGTCTTGCCGACAAAGTCTATCGCTGTGACTTTGTGTTTTTGACATGACCTTTTGGTGAATAGTTTTCTTCAGGCGACAGTGTGATCTAATCAGGCTAGCTCACGGGTGTCAGGGAGAAGTCCCAACGAATGGTGGAAGTCTCGCCGACGTCGGGCTAATGCTAGGGCTTTGGTGAGATGTCCCAGTGAGTATGTAATGTCTCACCGACAATGGTTGCTCTCGGGTGTCAAGGTGAATGTCAAAGTAACTCACGAGTCATGGGGAGATGTCTCAGTGATGAAGCTAAGCCTTCTTGACAGATTGTATCCTCGTGGTGACCTCGCAGTGACAAAAGACTTTGCTGGGAAGTCTTAGCAAAAGTCATAAGTCACACCGATAGAAGTCTTTAGGTTATCTTTGGGTGCTCAAAGAAACGTCTTGGTGAAGGGCTTATGTCTTGCTGACTCGGTAAGACATGATGGAGCTTTGTGAAATGTCTCGGTGAAATTCATGAGTGTTGTCAATAGTAAGTCTTCGATAAGACTTAGGGAATTTGGAGAAAGGTCACGACAATAGGCACAAGTCTTGGCGACAATGTGACTTTCAGTGGAAGTTCTATTTTAGTATGACGTCTCACCGAATCCATGGGAGTCTTGCTGATAGGTGAAAGGCTTTGGAGTAGCACAAGGTTGTTGGCAGAAGGTCTTGGCGAAGACGAAGGGTCTTGCCGATGGAATGTCTGATCACTATGACTTATACATTCGATATGAGTCTTTCCAATAAGGGAAACCTTTGCCGATAGGTTCGAAGTGGACATCGATGGTTTTGTTGTGACTTATACATTCGTTATAGCTTATTGCCGACTCGTGGAAGCTATAGTGATATCGAGATGAGGACTTTGTGGCATCGGGGAGACACTGTGACGGTCTCACTGATATGCCAACAAAGTTGAATGTCATTGACCGTGTGATCATCATGTGTGGCATCCTACTGGTCCAATTAGAGGAAGGAGTTTTTTCAAACTGAAGTTGATTAGTTTTTGTAACTGTTGCAGCACTGGAAAAAATAGCATGCAGGGAAAAATCAAGACTCGAATGGAAACTACCTATGGTTGGCATTGGTGGATAAGGATGCTTAAAAGATTTAAAAGTAGATTTGATTCTATTTTGAATGGGATGAACAGAGTGAGAGAATAGAGTTGTGAAGAGAGAGCATTATCTGTAACTGGTTGAATAGTGAGAATAAGCTACTATGACTAACACTAGAAAGTTGTCTTTCTGATTGTATGTAATTTTGTTACTGTAATACAAAGAGATATAGCTTGGTGTGGTGGGTTTTTTCCCGAAAGGGTTTCCCACGTAAAATCTATTGTTTGATTTGTCTTTGTTTATTTTCTAGATTTCTATTATTCCTTCATGTGTGTCTTAATTGGACTGTAGATAGAAAATTAAAAGTATTGTCTGCTTACTCCCCTGTGGTTTTGATGTTAGGAAAGTTGTTTCCGCACCTCTACTTTCCTTACAAGTGGTATCAGAGCTTGGCCAGTTGTGTTGTCCTTGTGAGTGGGTTGGGTTTTTTGTGTCAATCCTTTTGCAGTGGGAGTTTTGTAGAGTTGTTTTAATTTAATTACAAATTAAGATGGTGAGCACATCTAGTAGGATGGATATAGAGAAATTCAATGGAAGCAATTTTGAGCGATGGAAACTCAAAAATGGAAGATCTGTTAGTAGACCGAGATATTTGGATTGTTGTGTCTGGAACAATGCCTCAAGGCATGAAGCAAGAGGATTGGGACCTTGCAGATAGAAAGTATAAAAGGATGATAAGGCTCTGTTTGGTATACTCTATTCTTCTGAACGTGCATGAAGAAAAGACTGTATCTTCCTTGTGGAAAAAATTAGCATCTATTTATCAAGGCAAGTCCTTGGTGAACAAGTTGTTCTTGAGGAAGAAGTTGTACTCTTTGAGGATGTAGGAAGGAGGGTCTGCTGCTGATCACTTAAATGCTTTCAACATGTTGATTGCTCAACTGACATCTGTTGGTGTAAAGATTGAAGATGAAGATCATTGCATGTTGTTGATGTGTTTTGTACCTGATTCTTGAGATCATCTATTGATGGCCATTGGGAGTACAACATCCTCATTCAAGATGGAAGATGTTGTTGCTTCTCTGTTATCAGAAGAAATGAGAAGAAAATCTTCTAAGATGACAAAGTAGGCTCTAGCTGTTAGAGGTAGACCAAAGGAGAAAGGCAAGAAGAAGGACAAGAAGTCCAGATCGAAATTAGAAGGGAAATCAAAGTCTCCTGGAAAGAAGTCAAAGGTGAAGTGTTGGAACTGTGGGTAACCTGGTCATGTTCCAAAGAGATTGCAAGGAGGAGAAAAAGAAGAAGAAGAACTCTTCTAGAAATGATTCTTCTCAGAGTGATGCAGATGCCTTCATTGCAGCTTTGGCTACATGGGCATCCGATGATGTATGGCTGATTGATTCTGGAGCATCTTTCCACATGACATCTCATAGAGAATGGTTCACGAAGTATGAAGAATACAATGGTGGAAAGGCATACTTGGCAAGTGACCCATCTTTGGAAATTTTTGGTTGTGGAAGAGTCAGAATTCAATTCCCTGATGGAAGAGTGAAGGGAATCAATGATGTGATGCACATACCAGGTCTGGCTCGAAATCTACTTTCTATAAGTAAGTTGAATGATATCGGAGTGCAGGTCACGTTCTCTGGAAATGGCTACAAGATGACTAGAGGCTCTGTGGTGCTGGCTAGGGGTGCTCGAATCGGTACCTTGTACAAGTTGGATGCACAAGCTATTCAATGCAACAGTGTCTCTGCAAAGTCACTTATGGCTGCTCATGGAGAAAAGAAGGAAAATGTTCCTGACGAAGTAAACGCCATGGAGGTTAAACTTCCAGCAGAAAAGACTATGCTTTGGCATCATAGGCTTGGCCACATTGGTGAGAAAGGTTTAAAACCTTGAAAAATAAAAACCTGGTTGAAGGGCTTGAAGATTGTAACCTTGAGTTCGATTTTTGCTAACATTGCATATATGGAAAGTAGCACCGTGTTTCATTTTATTCCAGTACTCACAAAACTTCTAATTTGCTTGATTATATACATTCTGATGTGTTTGGTCCAGTGAATGTTTCTTCTTTGTCTAAATCAAGATACTATGTGTCATTTATTGATGATTATTCAAGAAGAGCATTTGTATATTTTTTGAAAAGTAAATCAGAAGTGTTCAGTTGGTTTAAGGAATTTAAAAACCTTGTAGAAAATCAGACTAGTAGAAAAATAAAATGTTTAAGGACTGACAATGGCGGTGAGTTCTGTTCAGATGAATTTGAAAGGTACTGTAAAGATCATGGGATCAAAAGACATAAGACCACACCTTATACTCCACAACAAAATAGAGTTGCTGAAAGGTTCAATGGGACAATAATGGAAAGAGCACAAAGTATGTTGAGCAGTGCTGGTTTGGATGAGAAGTTCTAGGCTGAAACAGTCTCTACAACATGTTACTTGCTAAATTTCTCTCCTAACTCTACTCTTGTTGAGAAGACACCTTTGGAAGCATGGTCTGGACATAAGCCCTCTCTTAGACATATTTGTGTCTTTGGCTGTGAGGCATATGCATATGTGCCATCTGAAAAAAGATCCAAGTTGGAAAAAAAAGTTGTAAAGTGTATATTTATAGGCTATAGTGCTAGCATAAAAGGATACAAGCTTTGGAACCCTGAGACTGAGAAGGTTTTTCACAGCAAAAGTGTTATCTTTTGTGAGCTAAAACCTTCTACTTTGGATCTATAGTCAAAGAAGAAATCAGAAAATGAAAAGGATGTAACATCAATTCCTCAGACACCAGACAAAGAGGAATTGAAAAATTAAAATGTACCTAATATTGAGGAGAGCTCAAGTAGTTCTGAAAGTTCTAAAGATGATGAAGAACCACCTCAGTCTCAGCCTATGAGGAGGTCTACTCATGAAAGAAAGCAACCTGAAAGGTATGGGTTTTTTATAATAGAGTCTACTTGTTCCTATGTGTTAATTTCTAGCACTGATGAACCTAGGACTGTGAAAGAGGCATTTAAAATGTCTGGTTCAAACTCTTGGTTGGAAGCCATGAATGAAGAGATGGCATCATTAGAAAAGAATGACACCTGGAGTTTGGTTCCATTGCCTAAAGGCAGAAAATCTGTAGGCTGCAAATGGATATTCAAAAAGAAAATAGGTCTAGATTGCAGTGTAGAAAAATATAAAGCGAGGCTGGTTGCAGAAGGTTATTCCCAGGTAGAGGGGATTGACTATGGAGAAATATTTTCTCCTGTAGCTAAGCTGACATCTATTAGATTTCTTTTATCACTTGCATCAGCATATGATTTAGAGATTGAACAGATGGATGTGAAAACGACGTTTCTTCATGATGATCTTGAAGAAGAAATTTATATGTCCCAGCTGGAGCACTTCATGGAAAAAGGTAAATAAAGACTAGTATGCAAGTTAAAGAAATCTATGTATGGTTTAAAACAGTCCCCTAGAATGTGGTACCAAAAGTTTGACACTTTTGTCTTGTCATTGGGATTTGTAAGATCAAAATGTGATCACTGTGTTTATTACAAAGCTGAAAGTGATCAAATTCTCATTATTGCTCTATATATTGATGATATGTTGTTTATAGGCAATAGTAAGCTAATGATTTCTAATCTTAAGTCCAAGTTGTCTGTAAATTTTGAAATGAAAGATCTTGGTGAAGCAGGGTATATTCTGGGAATGGAAATAACTAGGGACATAAAGAACATAAAACTTTGGCTCACTCAGAGTAAATATGTCATGACTGTTCTAGAGAGATTTTGTATGACTGAATGCAAGCAGCTAGTTGTTCCAATTACATAGGGAACAAAGCTATCTGCTGAGGATTGTCCAAAATCTTCTTTTGAGATGGAGGACATGACCAGTGTGCCTTATCCAAGTGCAGCTGGCAGTCTCATGTATGCTATGGTCTGTAAAAGGCCAGACATTGCCCCAAGCAGTGGGAGTTCTTAGTCATTTTATGGGAAATCCTAGAAGAACACATTGGGATGCTATGAAGAAAGTGTTTAGATATCTGAAGGACACTTCAGACTATGATTTATGTTACTATGGTAACTTGGTTGAATCACAAAAAACTCTCAGCATTCAAGGTTATGTGGATTCTGATTGGGCAGGGGACATTGATAGCAGAAGATCCACTAGTGGATATATTTTCATGATGAATGGTGGTGCAGTGAGTTGGATGAGCAAGCGGCAGGCTGTAGTCGCTTTGTCTACTACAGAGGCAAAAAACATGGCAGCGACACATTCCTGTAAAGAAGCAATCTAGTTAAAACATTTTTTTTCTAACATTGGCTTTGATGCATAAAAGATTACTATCTACTGTGACAGGCAGAGTGCTATATGTTTGGCAAAGAATCCTACTTTCCATGCCAAGACAAAACATATAGATGTATAGTATCATTTTGTATGAGATATGGTTGAGGATGGGAAGGTCTCTTTGGAGAAAGTGGATACTCTGGAGAATGTTGCAGATGCATTGACGAAGCCTGTGAGTACAAAAAGGTTTAGTTGGTGTGCCAGTTTGATGGGTCTCTTGGCCCATGAATTTCAGTAGTTTTGTTATGCTTTGGAGGTGTCAGTAATATCTTCATCAAGTGGGAGCTTGTTGGAATATGTGTCTCAATCCTTACTGACATGAAACTCCTAAAGGGAAAAGTCACTGCATGATAGTGTTCATGTCTGGGTGACTAACAATTATGATGCTCTTGAAATGATCCTATCACTGTGACAGGGTTGAAGTTTGCCGACAAAGTCTATCGCTGTGACTTTGTGTTTTTGGCATGACCTTTTAGCGAATGGTTTTCTTCGAGCAATAGTGTGATCTAATCAGGCTAGCTCACTGGTGTCAGGGAGAAGTCCCAGCGAATGGTGGAAGTCTCGCCAATGTCGGGCTAATGCTAGGGCTTCGGTGAGATGTCCCAGCGAGTATGTAATGTCTCACCGACAATGACTGCTCTCATGTGTCAAGGCGAATATCGAAGTAACTCACGGGTCGCTGGGAGATGTCTCAGCGATGAAGCTAAGTCTTGCCGATAGATTCTATCCACGTGGTGACCTCACAGTGACAAAAGACTTCACTGGGAAGTCTTAGCGAAAGTCATAAGTCACGCCGATAGAAGTCATTGGGTTATCTTTGGGCACTCGGAGAAACATCTTAGCGAAGGGCTTATGTCTTGCCGACTTGGTAAGACATGATGGAGCTCGGTGAAACATCACAGTGAAAGTCATGAGTCTTGCCGATAGTAAGTCTTCAGTAAGACTTAGGGAACTTAGAGAAAGGTCATGGCGATAGGCACGAGTCTTGGCGATAGTGTGACTTTTGGTGGAAGTTTTGTTTCAGTATGACGTCTCACCAAAACCGTGGGAGTCTTGCTGATAGGTGAAAAGCTTCAGAGTAGTACAAGGTTGTTGACAGAAGGTCTTGGCAAAGACGAAGGGTCTTGCCGATGGAATGTGTGATAACTATGACTTATACATTCGATATGAGTCTCGCCGATAAGGGAAACCTTTGCCAATAGGATCGAAGTGGACATCGATGGTTTCGTTGTGACTTATACATTCGTTATAGCTTCTTGCCAACTCGTGGAAGCTATAGCAATATCAATCTGACTTTGTGGCATCAGAGAGACATTATGAGTGTCTCACCGATATGCCAACAAAGTTGAACGCCGTTGACCATGTGATCATCATGTGTGGCATCCTGCTAGTCCAATCAAAGGAAGGAGTTTTTTCAAACTGAAGTCGATTGTTTTTTGTAACTGTTGCAGCACTAGAAAAAATAGCATGTAGGGAAAATGAAGGACTCGAATGGAAACTATTTATGGGTGGTATTGGCAGATAAGGATGCTCAGAAGATTTAAAAGCAAATTTGATTCTGTTTTGAATGGGATGAACAGAGCGAGAGAATAGAGTTGTGAAGAGAGAGCATTGTTTGTAACTGGTTGAACAATGAGAATAAGCTACTGTGACTAACACCAGAAAGTTGTCTTTCTGATTGTATGTAATTTTGTTACTCTAATACAAAGAGATACAACTTGGTGTGGTGGGTTTTTTCCTAAAAGGGTTTCCCACATAAAATCTATTGTTTGATTTGTCTTTGTGTATTTGCTCTATTTCTGTTATTCCTTCATGTGTGTCTTAATTGGACTGTAGTTAGAAAATTAAAAGTATTGTCTGCTTACTCCCCTGTGGTTTTGACGTTAGGAAAGTTGTTTCCTCACCTCTTCTTTCCTTACAGTTAGGGTGGTCAGATAGACACCTACTTCTTAATTTTTCCTTGAAATTTAAGTACTACTGCATTGAAATTTCAAATTTTCACCAAATAGATTTTTTTTTTAAAACAAACCTAGTAGTTTAGAAACTACATTCAATTTTCTACAGATTCTATTCTTACATATTTTTTAAATAATATAGACAACTTATTCAATTTTTTACGTCAAGTTGCCAAACTTTAATTTTTTCTAATTTTTTCGCCACTTAAGGAGCCATTTTTTCCATGATGATCCTACACATACCCAATTCCTTTGGAAAATTACTAAGCCTTGACTCATAAATGTCACATAATAGGTAAATACAAATTGAATCTTCAGGTCATAACCTTTTAGGGATCTCCAACAAGGAATACAAGAACCTTGCTAGCAACCCATAGGGAAATTCCCCTTCATGTCTCTTCATACTAGACAGTTTGAACAATACCTAATTATTATCACTTAGACTTTGTTGTAGCTCACCTTGCATCTATTCATGATTAATACAGTCTTATGGTGAACCATATAAGGTATTGAGATAATCATTACTCTAATCATCATTTTCATCCTCATCTATGCCATTTATATGACATGCATCAAGACAACAAACACTTGCAACCATATAACCCTCATCATTGAATATTTTATAATATTATCAATATCCATAGAAATGTGACAAGCCTGATGTAATGTTTTGGGTTCCTTATCCCTTATCAAATAACTCATCTCATTATCAAATGCACCTAGATATGCAATTAAACACTCTTCATCACTAGGCCTTAGGTGTTCAAGGATACCTCTTACTACTTGTATGAATCTCAAATTGAAAGTAGGAACCATTTCATCTTCATCCTTTTGGATTTCCATAAGTATTTTTCTTATCTCACTAGGACTAACCCTTTCACCAAATTGTTCCATAAATGCTATCATGAAGTCATTCCATGAAGCTACAAAATATATTGGCAAATATGAGAACTAGTCTCTAGCATTTTCTTTTAAAAACTGAGCAAAGAGCTTCATGACAAAATCCTCATAATCTATCTCAAAGTCACCCATCAAATATATGAATGCACTTAGATGTTTAGAATCTAACTCATCATTTTTCCCTGTAAATTTAGGAAATTCTTTCCTAATATCATTGGGAATCCTATTAGGAAAACCTTGAATACCATCAAAACTTAACGGCTTATATCTCTCAAAGGAGAATTTTTTTGGATGGCACAATAAGGGTTGTATGCCTTGCATGTTTTTACTTGATGTTCCACAAGGTGATATAGGGGAGTGATACATTTATCTTGTACCCTTATTCAATCTCAAAAAATCAACTTCACAATCAATAATCTACTACCTCATTCCTTAATTTTAATCACAATTTTAAAGATCAAACATATCCATGCTTTTAAAACATTCTAAGAGGCATAGTTTGGGGGTAAGCATACTTATTTAACCCAACTCAGATATTAAACATTTCAACTTAGAAGTATGCAAAACAATCACTATTCCCTTTATTTGTGCTTAATTCACATAATAGGGAAACAAAATTTTCACCAAACCATTTCAACATGGCTTTCTCATAAATTTAATTCTTCTTGAAACCCAAGGTAGGGGGAAAATACCTGGATATATTGTAACCATTCCCGAATTGTGCTCCTGACTAGAAAACCTTGCATATTTGGAACCTTCTTCACGTTTTCCTCAAGTTTTTATGCATAGAGTCACCACCTCCTTTATAGAGGAACTGTGACATAGATTTTAGGACCCTAATGCTTCCCTTACACTTATAGGGTTTTTCACCCAAAAGGAGAGAGATTAGGACCTAAAATGCTTATGTACATTCAAATTAGGATGTATGCTATGTGATATGATGTAAATGAACTTAACTAAATGCAATATATTGATCTAAATGACTGAAAATGAATGCAAAACTAAGATTTATGCCTTGTTTGAAAACACAGTGTGATATGCGAAAAAATAGAATTGGTGAACAAAAAATGCAATATTTGACTACATAGAGGGTTGTTTCTGAGAATGGTGTACCTAGAAAGTTGTAGAGGACTCAATGATAGATTGAAATCCTGATGAAATCTGAACTTTAGCTGACTAGGACTCATTCACCAAGGGTGGCGAATCAATCCTAGGTTAGGTCTTTTTCTGAACAGAACTTGATTTCTAACTGTCGGGGACTTGAAACAACTTCAAACTCAATTCTACATTTCAGGTGAGACTCATTCTCCAAGCATGGTGAATCAATCCACCTACAGATTTCTGCACATTCAAGATTCAAGTTTGCACCTTGACACCTATATAGCAAATTCTGACGGATTCCTAATTCCAGATCTCTAAAAATCCATACAAAATAGCTTAAAATTGTTGGTCGAATGGGGAGTTTTCCTTCGTCAAACCCCTAGATTGGTAATCAAACCTTGAATGGAGAAAAATATGCATAAACCCTAGCCTTAGATGTGTTAAAGACTAGGAAAGGTTGAATCATGACGAAAACCCTACTCTATTGCTCTAGAATAGGTTATGGAAAAGTGATTGAAAGGATGCAAGATCTCTATCCTAGAAACCTTACAACACATAAAATATGGATTTGAAGTGGCATGCAAATGCTAAATAAACACAATGCAAACCTTAGTTTGAAGATAGAGTAACAATGGAAGATGGAATCAATAGGAAACCAAGTCCTTAGGCATGGTTTGGTGGCTAGTTGCACCTCTTCACCCTAGATTTATTCATGATTCACCATAGGCATCCATCATCAACCCTTTGCAATATTGAATCTTGAGAATGTAAGTGAGCTCCAAGACCTGCAAAAACCCTAGTTTGTTGTCCTAAAACTTCAACTCTTGCTTATGAAATTTGTTGTAGAATGCTTTTTGCTCTTGAGATGATTAAAAGTGATCAAAAAGTTATGTAAAATGACTTAAAATGTGTATTTATAGGAAAAAAAACCTTATTTTCCTGTTAATTAAACCTAAGAGGCCGACATTCAATGGAAATAAGAAAAAAATTAATTAAATTCCTACTTTTTTTTAACTTTCCCTCAAAGGGGACTCATTTGCCACCCTTGGTGAATGAGTCCCACTAGAGGGGACTCATTCACCAAGGGTGGTGAATGGGTCCCACTACTACTGTTTGAAGGTGGGATGTTGGGGTATGATTTTATTAAGTGTTTTTTGTTGGGTTTTATGTGATTTCTCATGTGAAACGGGCCTCTAGATCAGAATTAATAGGCCTAAGGGGCCTATAAATGTCATTTTAAAGGGGAAATGATATGAAGGAACTCAAAAGTGGGTCTAAGTATAAATGAAATTGTCTCTTTTCTGAAGAGGGTCCAATTTTTGATGGCACAGGAACAAACTTCCACAATATGAAGTTTCTTTCACCAATAAATTTAACTTCAAATTTCCTTAATCAACAAAGTCACACACATGTACTTTGCACTCTCTTATTTGGTTTCCATCAACTTTTCATTCCATTTTACTAGAATCATTCAAAGAAATTTACACTAGTACAAAGAGCTTTTGATGTCACCACCCACTTCTAGTGGGAATTTCTACCAATGTTTATGAAATTGTGACAAATCTTGACAATATGTGCAAATTTGTAAAGGACACACAACAAACTTCTATTTAAAGATGCCGAACAACTGAGAGGGGGGGTGACTCAGTTGTCAAAAAATTCAACACTTATCAATTCCACAACCATAGTATTTTATTATTAAGCATAAGCATGAGATATATAGAATAGAAAGTAAAATAACACACTGAACACCAGATTTTACATGGAAAACCCAAGGAGGGAAAAACCTCAGTGAGGATTAACTCATAGTATAAAGACTATCTAAAACTGAATATATAAGGCTCACTATTAGGGGCTCACTACCCTAAAAGGACTCACTATCCAAATACAAAAGCTCACTGCTTACAGGGAGACTCACTACCGACAAGGAGGCTCACTACCTACAAGGAATCTCACTACCTACAAAAAGGATTTACAAAACAAAATTGGGCTTCAAAACCAAAATGAATTAAGATTAATGCACCTAACAAGTGTTGATACAGTTCTGGTGATGCTCAATACACTGACTTAACAAACTTCATTATTTATCCTCACTTTACTGTTTCCTCATTCATCACACCTTTTATCTTCAACCCTATCCAATATATATACTTGATTCATTCAAAAGCATCAATTAGGTCGGCCTAATTAGATGCACTTCATTTTTACCAAAAATACTAAGTGTCAGCTCCAAGTATTCACAAAATATTTCCAAAAATCAATTCAAACATCCAACATGCTACATCAGCATAGCAACATTAATCCACCATATCACAATTAACACAAGTTGGCTAGGAATAGAATTCAATGCAAAAAGCAACCAACAGAATAATGCCTCTATGTCATATGAGAAGCACATACTATTCTGAATGTGCATGCCTTCAACAACCATAAACAATTTTCCAAAACCCTAAGTAGTAATTGTCAACTACAGAGAAATGCAGACTAGAATATTGGAGAGTGCAGCTCGAATACCGGTTTAGATACTGGACCAAAATACTAGATCAGGCACTGACTTAGACTTGTAGCCACAACATGGTGACATCAATGGAAACACAAACTTGTAGAGATAGTCATTCTTCTTTGTTCTTCCATCAATCTCCCCCTTTTTCATTGATGGCAACATGTGTAAAAAAAATGTTCTTCCTCCAATCTCTCCCAACTTAAAACTCTCCAACTCCAATCTCTCCCCCTTTGACATCAATGGAAAAGGGTGACCATAGGATGTAAACATGCTGACATCAAAATTTACAAAAATATTTCAATTCTTCAAAAACTTCCAGCCATCCAAAAATTTTCAAACAATAATTCAATTAACTTTATTTTATTCAGATTCCTTTTCGTCTTCCTTCTCTTCTTCACCAAATTAAACAAAGAAAAAAAAATTGACCACTCGAGATTCAACTAAAAATGACACTCTTCATTTGAAATACCTTCTTGTATCTTTCTTTGAGAACTGGACAAAACTTCTTCCAGTTGAATGTAGTTGAATCTATTCATGTGTAGATGCTTTCCAATAAGCCCAATAGAGTAAAAGAATATGACCAATACGAACATTATCTTTCAACATCTTCTGCATTAGTAAGTATTCCGGAAAGATGGTGTAACCAGAGCTCAACAATCTCCTTAAGGTGCCATAAATTCTTCACCACATTATCTCTTTGTCTTTGTACAACAATTAATTCAACTTGTAATTCTCCAACATTCAGCCTTTGTTTCCCTTCGTTGTATTCAAAGATATCAAATTTCTTTCCAATGTTGTTCACTTCAAATTCAATTGCTTCAATTCTACTTCTGAAATTATCTACCACAGCAAGCCATTGGAGATAATATTTGTAAATATCTGATATTTCTTTAATTCATTTCTTTGTTTCCACAATAAGTTTAGACAATCCATGCTTTACTTTAGTACATCTCTTTTCAACCAAGGCTTCAAACTTACATCCTTTCATACCTTCAAGTAACATTCTTTCTTCAACAATTTCAACTAATTTTTTTGGTAGGGATCTAGAGAAACAAGTGTTACATCAATACCTTTTGGAAGTAGATAATCTACCAGAGCATCATCGATTTTCAATATTTCAATAGGAGAGGTTGCATTCCATATCTCACCAATCTTCTTCATTTTTCCTTTAATCTACATAGTCTAGATGTCATATGGATCAGAGAATCAAGATCCAAGTAGAGATTTTTTTTCTTCTCTTTTGGATAGACAATGATGTCTTCAGTTATAGCTTTTATTTTCTTCGATTCCAGAGGGGAATCACCAATAACAGATTCCAATTTTATTTTACCAGTGGATGAACCCACTTCAAACTGACTCAGTGCTAACATACAAGGGCAAAGATTTTATTTCAAGGATGTGAAATAATATTTGTGCACACACTTACATTATTTTCCAATGCTTCCAGGTATCTGTAGATTTGTTTCCCAATAGGAATACCAGATTTCCACACTACATTTTTTCTTCCCAATAGGGAACTCAAAAATTAAAACACCAAGCACACAAGCAAAGATCCAAACTAAAAGGGATAACCCTTAACACCAATATTCAGACATTTTCAAAAATATTCTCAAGCAATAGTCCACACAAATGAAATTTTTTATTCTCCTTAACCATCATATGTTGAATATAAACAACAATAGCTGATGTGGAACCTTCACGATTTCTAAAATAGATTTTGTAAGAAACATCATACACAACATACCTTACAGTCAGATCCTCAAGATTGTTTATCAATAGGGCTCAAGGGTCTTTACTAATTCTAGTCAGTTCCTCCACATCTTTGTACTTCACAGTTTTCTTTCTAGGAAGATCCCCAATACTACATAAGCCAGTAATCACTTTGATCACTTCCTTCGAGATTAAGTAGGGTTTTTCCAATACAATACTAGCATTCTTGGAATGATTCAACAAGAACAAAATAAACTCTTTATCAACAAACCATGAAAATTCTCCCCAAAAATCCATACCTACAGTTTTTATGCTTTGTAATTCATTTTCGGTCATCCCTAGTTCCATTTCTTTCATCTTTCTATGATCAAATTCATACAATTCAACTCCTTTCAACTTCAGCA
Organism: Sequoia sempervirens; assembly: GCA_007258455.2. Classification (NCBI taxonomy): domain Eukaryota; kingdom Viridiplantae; phylum Streptophyta; class Pinopsida; order Cupressales; family Cupressaceae; genus Sequoia; species Sequoia sempervirens. The sequence continues at coordinate 748,403,139 of VDFB02193867.1, forward strand.
GAATGAAACCACTCGATTCTCTATCCATTTCTGTGCTTTCTTGAATTTTTTAATCAAAACCTCTTCATTTTTCTTTTTCCCATTCTTGCAAACTAAGAAAAGATTCCAGATTACCCATGATAAATTCTTTGAAATCCCTTCAGAATTGCTTCAAGCTGGCTTTAGGATCATTCTAGGGAACCTTTAAAGTTCTTCAAATGCTCAATTAATCAAGAAGACTCGCCAATTTCAACTTATACACCATAGAATTTACCCTAAAATGCATTAAATGCAAAAAACATCAAAAATCTGCTAAAAACATTCTTCCCAACACAGAAAACCTTAATTCAGTCACAAATTTCATGCCAATATGTTTTCCTCTGGTTCCTTTTCCAAAACCTCTAAATAATCCTTTTTCACATTCCATCCTCATGCCAGCCTCTAACACACCATTTATCCAGGGGGTTCTTATAATTTTCTGATAATGCTCCCCCTATGACTTTGCTAGGTCTAATTACTAGATAAATCATGTGTCGGATGAGGGCATAGATACATAAGTAGTTTCAGGTTTTTCTTCTTCTTCCTCTTTCTTCTTCCATATCTTTTTCATCTCTCGTTTCTTCTCTTCTTTGCCAATCTTCTTTATCTGATCATTCTTCTCTACTGGAGCGGATTTTTTTCCTTTCTTTCTTCTACAAACCCTTGAGATATGTCCAGGTTTTTTAGAATTATAGCATACAACACCTTTTTTATTAGTTTGATCTCCATTACCTCTCGACCTACATTGATTTTCTCTATGTCCAAATTTTGTGCAGGTATAGCAATAGCCATTAAAGGATTGATTCATTCTGCCTCCATGAAACCTGCTCATCATCACCCAGCTGATCATTCTCACCTGAAATCTACATTTAGTAGCCTTATGCCCAATCTTTTTGCATGAAAAATATTGTCCAGAGAAAGGGCCATAAAACTAATTCTGATTCATCCTGCTCCTGCATTCTATTGCTTTGTGACCATATTTAGTACAGGAAAAAAAATACCATTGAAAGATGGATACCTTTGTGCATTAGGTTGTCTCATAGGTTGTCTTCTTGTAAACTTCCTTGAATTTCTCTTTTGCTTCCCTTTTTCCTGAGTCATTTGATTTTCCTTAGAACTTTCACTTGCATCATTTCCCAAACTAGATTTGTCTTTACTTGATTTCTATCCAACAAGCAATTCTTCAAGCTTATCGAAGCTAGATTTGAAATTATTCTCACAATTTTTTTCGTTCTTTAGTTCAATCCTTAGGTTTACTACCTTTTGTTCAAGTTTAGTGCATTCATCAGATTTATTTTACACCATTGTATTTAGGCATTCTTCAATTCTTTTCTTTTCTTCTACCAACACTTTCAGTCCAATTATCTCTTATTTTAGCTTTTCACTTACTTCTCTATGTCTTTCCTTGAATTTCTTCAATTTCTCTTTTAGCTTCCAAACAATTTCATTTACTTCATCAATATTCTCTTTCAGATCTCTATTTTCTCTTTCTAATTTGTCAAGATCCTGAAGAGCAGTTCAGAGCTCTCCTTTAACACCCATCTAATCAACCTTCAGGATCCTCCTCAAGCGGTTAAGATCTTCACCAAGGAACCAATGCTCTGATACCAATTGTTAAAAGATGTAGGACAACTAAGAGGGGGGGTGAATCAGTTGTCACAAAATTTAAAACTTAAAAACATCAACACTTATCAATTCCACAACCATACTATTCTATTATTAAGCATGAGCATGAGGTATACAAAATAGAAAGTAAAATAACACACTGAACACTAGATTTTATGTGGAAAACCCAAGGAGGGAAAAACCATGGTGAGGATTAACTTATAGTATAAAGTAGTTGTAAAACTGGATATATAAGGATCACTACCTAGGGCTCACTACCCTAAAAGGACTCACTTTCTAGATACAAAAGCTCACTACTTATAGGGAGGCTCACTGCCTACAAGGAGGCTCACTACCTACAAGGAGGCTCAATGCCTACAAAAATGATTTACAAAAAAAAATTGGGCTTCACAACCAAAATGAACTGAGAATAATGCACCTAACAAGTATTGATACAGTTTCAGTGATGCTCAATACACTGACTTAACACACTTCATTATTTTTTCTCACTTTCGCATTTATTGTTGCCTCATTAATCACACCTTTTATCTTCAACCCTGTCCAATATATATACTTGATTCATCCACAAGCATCAATTAGGTCGTCCACTAATTAGATGCGCTTCATATTTACCAAAAACACTAAGTGTTGGCTCCAAGTATTCAAAAAATATTTCCAAAAGCAATTCAGACATCCAACATGCTACATCAGCATAGAAAAATTAATCCACCATATCACAATTAACACAAGAAGTCAACCAAGAATAGACTTCAATGCAAAAAACAACCAACAAAATAATGCCACTACATCATACAAGCACCATAGCACATACTATTCTGAATGTGCATGCCTTCAACAACCATAAACAATTTTCCAAAATTGCAAGCAATAACTGTCAACTACAAAGGAATGCAGACTAGAATATTGGAAAGTGCAACATGAATAATAGTTCAAATACTGGACCAAAATACCAAATCAGACACAGACTTAGGCTTCTAGCCACAACATGGTGACATCAATGACAACACAATGTTGTAGAGATAGCCATTCTTCTTCGTTCTTCCAACAACTTCTTCAATATCCTAGATGATTGAATTATTGACATAAAGCCATGTTGGGCAATATAATTTTCTAATAATTACTTCGACTCTTTACAGAAGAATGATCTTTTATCAAAATTTTCTCAAATCTGCCCCAATAGAGTCACCATTTATGTTGGTTATTTTTTATGAACCAAACTTAATCTTATCCCTCACCTCTAAATTTTCTAGGATTCAATTACTAGTAAGGGTGAGGATTGGCCAATGCACAAGTAAGGATTTTAAGGCCCTTACTTCTTTACTTCGGGTTCTGTGAGACCCAAGAGGGTAATCCTTAAACATAACCACATGATATTCATTTAAACAAGAGCATTTCTATACATAGATGTATTCCTTCAAAGTGAAAATGGGCAACGTTCATCAAAGGTTTGCCTAACCTTTTAATAAACTATTTTCCATTGCAAAGGATAAAGTAACATTTTAGGTTGGGAAATTATAATTGAAATTTTTAATGATTTTATTCTCATTTTAACCCTCTGGCTAGGTGCGTTACTAACTCAACTTAGTCTTAGATAAGTTGATGAAGGGACCAGTTCCTTGTCGACAGGATAATGGTGTCACATTTGAAACTAACCAGTAATACACTAACAAGGTAAATGCAAGAATATGAGTCCACAAAATGTGGAAGTCTTTTCCCTAGAAAAGAATCTAAAATCGACTTCAACAAAATGGGATCTTGTTTTTTAAAAAACAGGATCTCGTTCTAAAACAAAATCATGCTTTTTAAAAAATGGGATCCCGTTTTGAAAATGGGATCTCGTTTCATAGAAAAAATATTTTTTTATGATTTTAAGAAATGAGATCCCGTTTCAAAACGAGATCCCTTTTCTTAAAATCATAAGCAAATTAGTTTTTATGAAATAGGATCTCATTTTCAAAATAAGATCTCATTTTTTAAAATTTGATTTTTTGGTCAAATTTTTGCTTTGTTTTTTAGTTCCAGGAAAGGCTTGAGGACCTGAACCTAAGCTTTAGACCTGGTTTGACCTACAAGTTGAAGATCCTAATAATGTCACAAGAAAATGGTGACTTTGGGCATATGTTTGAAGAATTTTTTATAGAAGTTTTTTACGAAATTAAAACCCATTATAGATGAGACTATACATATTCTAAATATGTAATCTTTTTTAAAATTGAACTATTTTTTCTATTTTTTAATTATTTTTTGATGAAACTGGTCTATAAAGTTGAAATATCAGGGTTTTTACTATTTTAATAATTTTTTATTAAAATATTTTTTTTGTAAACAAATTGCATGAGAACATACTTCAGACAATTCTTTTCAATTTTTTAAAAAATAAAAAATTTATAAGTTTAGGTCATCTTATGCGTGACATACACAATGATTTTTAAAACGAAAAATATGGCTAATAAAAAATTAGCAAAAAAATTGAGTAAACAATTATAAAAAAATATTGAAAACGTGTTTCAGTGAGTTACAAATATTTTCCTAAAAGGATTTAGAAAAATACAATAATTTAGGTCAAAATATGGATTACACACACGTGCATGGTATGGTAAGAAAAAAGTGACTTTTAAACAGTGGTTTTTAGATATGCCTATTGAAAATCAATTTGTAGCATCTGGGTATTGAAATAAATTACATATTTTGAAACTAGACTCTATGTACTACATTTTATGACCAATGAAATTTTACAAGATTCCATCTCTAAGTGCTTTAAAATTTAAGCTCAAATGTGTCGAATTCTAAAAATTAGGGAAAACACTTCAACTTTTTGGCCAAAAAGTGAACTCAACTTCTTGCTAGCACCAAACAATTCAACCTAGTAATCAATGGACATTTGATATACTACATTGTAGCATTCAACTCACTGTGTTTAAAACATAGTTCCTTACGAAATCCTATATCCTCTCCTCACAAACCCATGACCTTACTTTAGCATTAAATAAATCCTTTGAATTGAAGCATAAATAAAATAATTCATTCAATTTAAACAATAGAAGACAAATGAAACTATCATTAACAATTTCATTCATAATCTGTAAGGAAATTACACAGGAGAACACATATTTTAGAAGTGATATTTTTTATTAATGTTATTACTATAAAACCATTTAAGATCATTACATCATGACTTATACCCTAAACATTTTCCTGGCATATTCATCAATCTATCTATTTACATTTAGGCTCCTTTTTTATCTTAGCCTTTTCACCTAGACCCTTCTAAGACAAAAACTTGAACCATCTCCCTCGTAATCAGCCTTGAAATCCCCTTTATAGAATAGGGGAGCAACAAGCATCCAACTGAATTATGATTACATTTCATATTTCATTTCTAAATGAATTTCACATTCATTCAAGAGATTCCCCTAGACAATATGTAATCATTGACCTAGAAAGGGAAAGCAAAAGATAAAATTCCTCATGAGTTGTCAATGGAGAGTAACAAAATCACCATAGGGTACCATTAGTCATTATTGTAGCATCCACGTCAAGAAAAAAAGTCTTCATTATACCAATCAAAATATTTCCACGTAAGCATTGAAGAGAACAAAAACCACATACATGTTGAAGAGAACAACCTTGACACAATGGCAATGGTGTCATCAAAGAAAAATGTGAGACACTACTCTGAGTCATCAACATCAAAGTAAGCTTGACCACACCTTGTTTGTGATGCAACTAGAGGAACCATCACTACATCCTCATCAAAGTCATCATACGGCACTAGAGAGAGAAGGTAATGGTCATATCCCGAGTCAATGTCACCTCCACCATGTGAAAGGCTATTAGAGAGCACGATGGGAGAATTATGTTTTCCTAGGTAGGCCTTGTGACTCTTATTTCTTTTCTTGGTCTTCCTCTTAGGCTCGACTGGCTCCTTGCCCTTGAACATGACCAATTCTTCTAAAATGGTCTTGCTCCTTAAGTTGAAGGTACTTTGGACAATAATTTTCTTCCTTTGACCATGGGCCTTCTTTTTACCCTTTGGAGCAACAAAAGTCATGAGGACTTCTTGCTCAGCCACAAACCTATCCTCATGACACTCAAACACACTAAGTCATCTAGACCTCCTAGTTGGCTGACTTGACTCATCTGACTTACCTATTTTATAGAATATGGGGTGGAAGCTAAACCAAAACTAAATTTAGCGAAGACTATCCAACTTTAAGACCTAAATTAAAATTGCAAGAAAGCACACCCACAAACCCAGATAATTTCAACAAGCCCCAGAAACATAAAAAATCCCCAACAAACTAAAGCATGAATTAAAAAGAGCTCATACAAAGAACCAACTCACCCAAGATAAAACATCAATGTCTTTGGAACTGAAAACTCGACACTCACACACTCCTTCAACGACTCACACTTCATGTTCTTTGTAGATTGAAAATGGTGAGATCAAACAACAAGAAATCTACATTAAATAGACAATTTGGACTGTGTAGCATTAATAATTGAAGAAATCCTCGCGCAAGCGAGTTGATAGCTTAGCTGCTCAACTTTTAATTTGGACCATCGATCTTTGAGGATTTAAAACTTCATCGATGGCAACCTAGAACACCATTTTTGGCCTTTTACAACCTGTTCCTAAAAAATGACAATACCACCTCAAAAGCTGCCACATTTTCCCTTAATCGTTATTAGTCACCTACAATTTGATAATTAACATGCATCACCAACCCAATCCATTCCTTTTCATTTATATTGATGAAGTACACAGAGCTGACACTTCAAGAGAATATTCTATAAAATGTCTCATCGTGTGTCACAGATTTTCCCCACCCCTCTAGGGTTCAATCAGTGATGAGAGCATTAGTGCGATGAAATTCATACTTTTGGATCATTGCTCACTTTGGAAATATTCATCGCATCACATTTCATTGATTCAAATTTTAAAACCTAGACCATATCAGCTGTGGACAAGGTATGTGCAGGATCATGATGGGCCAAAAAGTGGCGATATGATGGGTATGCGTAGGGTATATGGCTGACGACTTTTTTTTACCCAAAATTGATGAAATGAAAAGGGTTTTTAAAGGATATTATCAACTTTCCACCAATGTAAATTATTCTTTACTTTGAATTTAATAAATAATTATTATTCATTTTCTATTTAAATTATGACTAAAGTCATGATTGATAGGGTGATTGAAAAACATCTATATCTTTCAAACGGTATCACATTTTTTGAATCTGAAACATGCGTCACATTCTATGCTTCACATACTATAGGATTAAAAAAAAAATGAATTTCATGAATTTTTGATCAAGTTAAGGTGGTAAGACATATGAGTTTTTATATTTTTTAAAAGTTGTAATAAAAAATTCATAATTAATTATTTACTTGGAAAAAAATTAAAAAAATATGCATCACATGAACATGAGTCCTCTACTTATATATAAAATATTATAAATTTTTTTATCATTTTATTGTGCTTAGGGTGGTTAGATAGACACCTACTTCTTATTTTTCCCTAAAATTTAAGTACTACTACATTGAAATTTCAAATTTTCACCAAATAATTTTTTATTTTTTTTACATAAACCTAGTAGTTTAGAAACTACATTCAATTTTCTATAGATTCTATTCTTACATATTTTTTAAATAATATAGATAACTTATTCAAATTTTTACGTCAAGTAGCCTAACTCTGATTTTTCTGATTTTTTTGCCACTTAAGGGCCTATTTTTTCCATGATGATCCTATACATACCCAGCACCAAAAAGGTAATCATTTTTCCTTGCTTGATTTTGAAATAATTAATGATAAATTGGACTTAATGTCATCTTGATCTAGTGTTGTGAGGTGTTTTACATATCCACATTAGGTCTTGGACACTTGTAAATTGAATAAAATGTGTCTCGCAAAGGTGTTGTAAAGAATTGTAAATGATTTTCACACTTTTCTTGACTTTTATTAAGCATTTAAGTCTAATGGTCCTTTGCCCCCCACTTTTGAATTAAATATTATTTTAATTCAAAAGTTAGCTTTTCCCTTCTCTTATGTAATTAAATAATTATTTCAATTATTTAATTATTCATTAGCCTTTTCCCTCTATAATTAAATAAATGTTATATTTATTTAATTATTTATCCTTTCTTTATCTTCCCAATTAACTAATTATTTTAATTATTTAATTATCCCTTCCCTCTCCATTAAATAATTGTTTTTAATTATTTAATGTTCAACACTCCACCTTTCCTCTATAATTAATTAAATATTTTTAATTATTTAATAATATTTTTTTCTCACCTTTCTTTTTAATTAAATAAAATCAATATTTTATTTATTTTTCCTACATTGGCCACCTAAATTAAATAATTTTATTATTTAATTTTCTCCAACAACCTCTTTTTCTTTTCCAATTTTATCTTCCACCTCAAGTCTTTATCTATCCATGTCTTTCTTCTCTCAATTAACCTCCACCCTTGATTAAATTATTTTCTAATTTAATCTTGGCCCTTGATTTTGATCCTTATTCTAGTCATTCAATTGACCCTTCTCTATAAAAGGAGACCTTTAAACCTAATTCATGATTCATTCATTCATCACTCATCCATGTTGTCAAGTCAAGCAAGCAAGAATCAATCATTCAAGAGAAAGATACTTCATCAATTGTTGCAGTAATTCAAGATTCATCATCATGGAAAGTTTCTAATGACATGGTTTTGTATTTCTAATTTCTTATCTTATTTCATCATTTTGGGTTAATTACCTAAATGGGGTTTGACCAAGGCAAACCCCCAATCCCTAAAAAATCAAAATTTTCTCTCTTCCTTTGTGTGATTACAGATTTAGGTGGTTGGATGGATTAGACATGATTGAAGAATAGGTTTTAAACTTGTTGAAGTCATCTCCTTATTAGCCTGGTCAAAATATACAAAAAAAGTCACAGCCTCATAAATTAGGGTTTCAGATCTAGGAACTTAGCGGAACAGAAAGAGCAGACTGGGAGCTTCAGATTACACTTTTTATTTTCCAAAAATTTGAAAGTGGACTAAGTCACCATCAATGGCATATGAGTCCCACTTCAAGGCATGAAAAAGGGTTTTCGCAGTTCCAAGTACCCTTTTGTCTGAAACTTGTTCCAGTAGAATTTCCCCAAAATAGGACTAAGTCACCCAACTTGGCGTAAGTGTCCTAGTAGGCTTCAACAGAGATTTCTAGAGGATTCTAGAGCTCCACTCCATCACTTTCCAGTTTCCAGGTGTACCTCTTCAATTTCACTAATTTCTATTATAGTTTACTTGCATTTTTAGTTCATTTTGCATATCACGATGTTTTTCCAAACATCTTTCATTTCCTTAGTTTTGCAATATTAGTTAATCTTCTTTATCAACTTCCATCCTTAAGAACAATCTCCTTTGATAGATTTCAATCACTCTCGCATTGGAATCTCACATAAATGTTCTTGAGTGTGAACTTTACGAAATCAGATTCCTCTTCCTTCATTCCCCTTTTAAGTGTGGATAAGGAAAGTTGTGACTCCATTTCCATAGTACACATCAATGACATCTTGAAACCAATGATGAAACCATACTAGGCCATGTGAACTTCCATGAAAATCTAAAGTACCAAAGATATCGCTCACGAGAACACCTCAGATTAGCAAAAGGTAACCTTAAACAAAGCACTTCATCGCTCATCACCAATTTGAACAAAACAATCACAAAAACATCCACGATGAACGATGGAAAAAAAATAAAAGAACCCCGAGGCCATCGCTCATCATCCATTTGAAACTTAAAACTCAGAGAAAATCTATGATGAGCAACAAGAGAAGATACAACAAGCACCAGGGTCCATCGCGAATCACTAATTCTAATCATGAAATTCATGAGCAATTAGTGATATGAATGAAGCCAATGATAACAACAACAATCCACACATCGTGCATCACCAATGTTATACTCAAAACCCACAACCAATCCATGATGCGTGAAACGAAAGAGACGTTGCTCCTCGCTAGTCACTGATGCAAGTTTATTTTCAAAAATCCATTTGTGATGAGAAAAACTAGAGAAACATAACCCATCACTCATTTCCCATTTGAAATCACATTTCAAAAGTCACTTGCGACAAGCGATAAAGGGAAATAATGGTCGGGACTTAAGTTAAAACAATTTAGCACGTGCCCACAAGTTGCTTTAAGATGGGGATCCTCTAGGATGGCGTATAAGAGGCCTTAAGGACTTAGAAAATAATATTTTCAAACGATTTAAAGGAAAAATAAATCAATAAACCTTATACAATATAAGAATTCTAGACTTAGGGTGAGGGACCGGTTACCCCATGGGTGTTAATGACTCAAGATGTTTTAAAATAACTAGAAACGAGTGATAATAAGTCAATGGTGAATTAGAGATTTGGAAAATAATTTTCCCTAAGGGTTTCTTGGGTGATATTTTCATGGAAAAATCCCCAGGAAATATTAATGAACAAGACCCTAAGTCCAGCCACTTGAAATTGACTAAAATTGGCAAAGTCAAGAATGAAATCATGAATTTTTTAGGGGTTTGATTAGTCTAGTCGGGAAGTGGGATGGGGTGACTTGCCACTTCATCATACTCATCTTCATATAGCACTTTCTTTTTTTCTTGTACCTGATCTAGGATGAAAAAAATATATAGTGACTTGGTGTACTCAATAGTTAACCTTGAGTAAGTCCTTTTCTAGACATTTAACTTATTCTAGGGTATGTGTAGGATCATGATGGGCCAAAAAGTGGCAATATGATGGGTATATGTAGGGTATGTGGCTAACGAATTTTTTTTACCCAAAATTGATGAAACGAAACGGGTTTTTAAAGGAGATTCTCAAGTTTCCACCAATATAAATTATACTTTACTTTGAATTTAATAAATAATTATTATTCATTTTCTATTTGAATTACGACTAATGTCCTGATTGATAGGCTAATTGAAAAACATCTATAGGTTTCAAAGGTATCACATTGTTTGAATCCAAAACATGCGTCACATTCTATGCTTCACATACTATAGGATTAAAAAAATAATAATAATTTCATGAAGTTTTGACCAAGTTAATGTGGTTAGACATACAAGTTTTTATATTTTTTAAAAGTTGTAATAAAAAATTCATAATTAATTAATTATTTGGAAAAAAATTACAAAAAATATGCATCACATCAGGACATGAGTCCTCTAATTGTATCTAAAATATTATAAAAAAATATTATCATTTTATTATGGTTATGGTGGTCATGCAGACACCTACTTCTTATTTTTTCCTTGAAATTTAAGTACTAGTGCATTGAAATTTCAAATTTTCACCAAATAGATTTTAAAAATAAAAAAAAACCTAGTAACTAGTTTAGAAACTACATTCACTTTTCTACATATTCTATTCTTACATATTTTTTAAATAATATAGATAACTTATTCAAAATTTTATGGCAAGTTGCCTAACTTCGATTTTTTTGAATTTTTTGCGACTTAAGGGCTCGTTTTTTCCATGATGATGCTGCACATACCCTCTAGCAGTTGGCCCAAAAGTCTTCAATGTCTAACCTATGCCCATGTTTATTACCCACTACTTCATTTTTCCTAAGGGTTCAAAATGTTTTCTTCAACTGTGGAAGTGGAAGCCAAAATTCTGCAAGACCTCCATATCTGAATGTTTGGCTAATTGAGTTGAGGGGCAAGCATATAAACCTCTTCCATGTATCAAGGATATGGAACTCTTTCTCTATGTTTACTCTTCAATAGTTGGTTTGAGAGGTGGAGTTACCTTGTCATCTCCAACATCACTATCTTGTCATTTGGGCATCTTGGAAACCTAAAAGGGGCTCTTAAGTATCCATCCATTTTAAATTAGATAAATTTTTTGAAATCAATAATCCAATACTCAAATCTCTTAAGCATCTCTATGGCTGAGGAGGAGAGGCTTTTGTTTAAATCACCTTACAGTTTTTAGACTATAAACATTATGAATTCATCATTTACCCTTTTGTAATTATTTTTTAGAATTCTACATTTGAAGTTGAAGTTATCAATCATACACCTTGTTTTGATTGGGCTAGTGCCAATAGGACCCAAGCAAGTTAGTCCTTTGTATCTAAAATTTTTAACAAAAAACTACACTATTTATGAGGTCATATTGAATATACCAACTTTCTTCACTATTCAAAATTGATGAGGGATATTTTCACTAATAATTTGAGCCCACGGGAACATTGTAGGTCCCATCAAGATCTCCTCCACATGGTAGAACATCCAATTTTCAAATGTGAAAGTTTGGCTAATTCCTATCACTCTACTCAAGAGAGTGATCAAGTCATTGAATTCAATAAAGAATTCACTATTGTATAAATTATTAGATAAATTATATTAGAATCCCTTGGATGTTTCATCTAAATATCATTTATAACTTTCATGCATGCTTCTATATCTTGATCAAATATTCCTATGGCCTACTCTCTAATAGTTAATGTCATAGTGGAAAAAGATAGGATCTCAAAGCTTTGTTCAGTAGAGGCAATAGAAAGGTCTACTAGAACACTCAAATCAACAATTGTTATCTTATGAGAACCCTTATGGTATTACTATTTCCTACCCATTATAAGTTCTATAAATTGTACTATGGAAGAGAAACTGATAGCTTGGGTTATCCCACCTTGGCTTATCTTATTTTCCAAATCTATTTGTTGAACCCAAAAAATTCTCTCTGAATTCCTCCATGTCCACATGGCCTAGGTTAGTATCCCTAATCATACTCAAACTACATATAATTCTAGTAGGAGGATCCATGCATTTGAATTTATAGTTCATCTTGACAGTTCTATCCATGAAACCTAAAAAACCCCATAACTGCACCAACTAATAGTTCTCAATTGCATTAATTAAACAAGACCTTAAGTGATCACAAATTTTACCATTACCACATCCATTTAATTAATTAAAACCTTCAAAATATTTCCACAATAAACACCATACGAGGATATAAAATTTTACTACTCGATAGTTCATTACATAATTCTAACTCATAGAAACCTTTGTGGACAACAAACACATTACCTCCCTTTGTGGAAAATATGACCTCTTTAATCTTTCTGAAATTAATACTCCCTCAACCTAAAGGTCATTAGCCAACATCCCTTTGCAAAAAATTAGGGTTCACAATCTTGTAGAGATAAATTTAGGTAAAGACCCCAAAATAAGGTTGCATGGACCCCAAATCTCCTCAAAATGAAAGCTTGTAGAAAATCATCTAGGATTAAACTTTGTAAAAGATTCACTCCACATAACACCATATAGAAACTCCTTTTAGAAAAAAATGGGTGTGATAAAACCTAGTGGAGAAATGAGGAGTGGGACAAAGTGAAGTACCCCTCCTAACTTCACAAATTATAGTTTTGCAGAAATAAATGGCATTGTTTTATTTTGCAAGAAAATGGAGTAACTATAACTTTGTGAGAAAATGATCGTATCCCATCTTTCCACAAAAATGTTAAAATGAGGGAAAATAAACTTTCAAAAAAATTGCAAAATTCCAAAGGGTGCATGGATAAGGTCACAAGACCACTAAATCCATGCATGAAACTAATCCATGCAAATTCAAAATATGGGGAAATTCCTCCTTTGTGAGAAAACAAATACTATAGGAAAAACCTCAAATTTTGAACTTATACACCATGAAAAGTGAAACCCTAAGCACAATTAATGTTTACGTCATATATGAGTGGGTGAGAACTACACATTTTTTTTCAAGCCTAGGTTTAAGATGCATGACAATGTCCTCAGCCCTAAGAGACCAACACATCTAAATACTAAACTCTAGCTTGTAGGAAACTCATGGAAAAAGAAAGTATAAACTAGTTCATAATGTTGAGTCGAATGCAAAATTTAACCTTAACACCTAACAACATGAGCAGTCAAACTATATAGCCATTCAAAATGTAACTTTTAGGAGGGCTGACATGCTAAACGAAATTTCCCAACTGCTAACATTAAATGCTAATGAACCCTACATGTATCCATTCAAACAAACAGAAAATTAAAATAGGGAAAATGAAGAAGGTTAAACCAACCCACCTAAAATTTGATGAGAATTTGAAGTGAGGAATGCAAAGATCTTGGAGATCACGATGAAGGATAACTATAATCACAAGGAGCTCCACAACACTAAGCTTGCCTCTAAAACTTGCAAAATTTTCTCAATGCAACTCAAAATGCTTGAATACTATGCGCCACCAACCTCCATTAATTCCTCAAAATGACATTGTGGCGAGCACTTAGTTGAAGAAATCTGAGGAATACATAACTCTATGAGAAACTAGAAGTCATCTTCCTTTGCAAAAAAATTACATGCACAATCCTTGCAAAAAATTTGCTAGTCTTTGACCAAAGCCTAATCAAGGCCAATCTAAGCAATTCAAGTTTTATGGGAAAAAAATGAAACTTGCTATTTTTGTGAAAAATTGGGGTCCACTTGACTTTGTAGGAGTTTAAGGGGAACTTGACCTAGCAAATATCTACAACATTCAAACTTTAAACCCAATATGCAACTAAGACAAAATAAAACAAGCACCTGATTTAAAAATAAAACTAACCTAAAACAACCTAACTTAAAAAACATAAATAAAGAGAGGGGTCCTCACTTTAAATTGGGAATATGTGTAAGGAACAACAAGTAAAATCTTAGGTTGTTTAAATTTTTCATTCATGCATGCATATTTTGGTAAAAAGTATTGAAAAATTAAACAATTGCATACTTTTTATTCAAAAGATCAATAGGTGTTGTTTTTCTACATTTTTGAGAAATTCAGTCAATTAATGCACTTTGAATCCTAGAAATTATATTTTGAATATTTTACATTTTCATTAAACTATAAGATTCCATTCATGATTGTATCTCACATCGAAAAATGTGGATTTTATGAATTGTTAGAAATCTGTCTGTATCTAGCCCTCAACCTCTGCAACTTTAGATATTGAAACACAAAAAATTATTTCTAGATTTTAATGCATTGAAACTTAAATTCTATGGTCTAGCGCACTAGCACCCCTATCTAGATTATTTTGGACCATATTTTATTGATACTAGTATCTCTAAGTCTTCTACTAAAATTTGTTACCAATTTTTGTGTATTTCTCTATAGTAATTTAGTATATAGATAATTGTGTTAATTTTTATAAAAGATATCTCAAAATGTCTTAGAGATTTAGAAAAATGGTGTCTTTTTTGATGTCCTTGTTGATGTTTCATTTTTTTCCTTTAGTAATACTTCTCCAATAGAAGATGAAGACCATCTATCCTTCTCTACCTACACATGCCCTCCTAGCAATAATATCTTGGAGGAATACAAATATTTTGTGTAACCATATCTCATCAAGGAGTGGGAACACAATAACATCCAAAATGGGTTTCCTTGTCCATACACATGGAGGGAAAGGAAATATAATCTTGTGAGGTTTATATCCTTTCTAAAGGATCCCCTTTTCATCTATTATCTCCTTAAAATATTAGTGTAGCAAGTACACAAACATTTTAAGGGGGCATATTCCTCCAATCTATTTGACATCTTCTATGAATTTTGTTAGAGAAAATAACCCAAGAAAATAATCTACAGATAAACCTCCATAAAATACGAGAGAAGCAAACTAGGTTATTGCACCAGAGAAAATACATTGAGATAAGATATATTACACAATGTACAAAGTGCCTTATAAATGCATGACAATATGTGGCAGGTGTAAAACTACCTGATATGGGAAAAAAACCACCCAACTAAATAAATGCAAAACTAATGCCTAAGTAAACTTAAGCGTAAATGCAATTTACTATAACAAATTTAAATCATGAGCAACTTTAGTGGTGGTATTGTGCATGATATCCCCATGGTGTGTCCTTAAAACTTATTTATGTGCCCGTTTACAGTCAATATTATGCATGTTATCCCCTAAGGTGTGGTCTTGTAAATCATTCACATGCCCCTTTAGTGGTGGTATTATGCATGATATCCCCTAAGGTGTGTTTGTGCAATTTATTTATGTTCCCCTTTAGTGGTGGTATTATGCATGTTATCCCCTAATGTGTTGTCTTGCAAATCATTCATGTGCTCCTTTAGTGGTGGTACTATCCATGATATCCCCTAAGGTGTCACCTTACAATTCATTTATGTGCCCCTTTAGTGGTAGTATTATGCATGATATCCCTTAACGTGTGTCCTTGCTAATCATTCATGTGACCTCTAGTTGTAGTATTAGGCATGCTATCTCCTAAGGTGGGGATTTACACATTGTTCATGTTCTCTTTAGTGGTGGTATTATGTGTAATACTCCCTAAGGTGTGGTCATTATTTTTTTCATATGCACCCTTTGTGGTGGTGTTGTTTATAATGTCTCTTGAGGAATGATTTCTGATTCATCCCCTATGATATTAAATTGTTGCACATGATGTTAAAATTTGATACACCCCATAATGTGATCCATACCCTATGATGTTAAATAGTCCCCCATGGCGTTATTCTTTTGTACACTGCATGAGGTGATTTTCACCCTATTACATTAAGTAGTCCCCCATGACGTTAAACATTTATGTGCTTCCTAAGGAATGATTAGAAAAATAGTCCATAAAGTTAACATAGTGAAGCTTGCTAGTCTATAAACTTGAGCACCTTTTGACATGGCCACCTAGAATAACACAACTTGCTTGCTATTGGAGCCATATGTTTCATGAATAAATTAGCATAGCATAGCTTGCTAGCCTTGTGAAACCCATCATATTGCATAGACACCTAGAATAACATAGCTTACTAACCAATGGGATTATATTGCTCATTAGTGGTCTAGCATAATGTAAGTTGCTAGTCCTTATGAGAGCACCATTTTATCTAACATCATATTCAATAGATGAAGTTTGGTATTCTCAAGAAAAGAATTATCTAGACTAAGGTATATTTACCTTATAGACTCAAATCCTTTTTCTAGTGTAGTAACCTTGTGTTTATGTCTTATTATTCATGTTTGTGTTACATTTTATATGTGTTTTCCTTGTGTATTTTATGTATTTATTTTGTGTGTTGTCTTATGTTTGCTTTGTGTCTTCATTGTCTTTACTTTTATGTATATTTTGTGTATGCTTCGTGTTTTTCATGTTGTATTGCACCTCATGTGTGTATGTTCTTTTTTCCTTACATTGTTGTTTCATAGGATATTGAGCCTAAGAGCTAACCCAACCCTTAGATTCAATGGTGTCCTATCTCTTCAATATTTGGATAAAATAACCCTTCTTGGCTTAGCCTTACTTCAGTGTGAGCATCAACATAAGTGGATACTCTCACTAAAGTGGGTGCTAAATGTAGCATCATAAATTTTTACCCTTGATAATTTTTTACACTAGCTATATTTCCTCCTTATATGCTTGGACCCAATTATGCTCTTAAATTGTTCATTTTATTATCATCTTCGAGAAATTAGAATTAAATTGGGAATATAATTTAATATTTATTTAATGACACTTAAAGGCCTAAACTATGTCTAGATTAGGGCACTAGTGCCCCTTTTTATCGTATTTTGGCCCCAACTTAAATATGTCATTATCAACATTTTAATATTTATAAATTTAAATTGATTGGTCAAATTTTGATAATTTTTTGAGAAATTGGCTTGCCAATAGTGGCATGCTATGATGGTTAAGTTGTTGTGGTGTTTTTCTTGCCATCAACGTTCAAACCCAACTAGGGTGTAATTGTTGAATGTTTAAACTGGGGATGAGGTCCCTCATTTGTGACCTCACAAATTCATAGCTTCAGGTCAAAAGCATTTACCCTTTAATATTTTTTATTTGAGAAATCCAAAAATACATATTAATATAGTTCTTTTTCACCATTTTAAATCCTAAGAAATCTTAGTGAATTGATTCAGCAATTGACCATCATAGAAAGAAATCAAGAGTAGAATTAGTAAAGTGTACAAAACTTATTATTAGTCAAGATTCATGTTTGCAATGCATCAAGTTTTCATCATTTTTTTTTCATATTTTAAGTTCATTTGTTTTTTGAGTACTAACACTTATAGGACTTCCAATAAAGCATGTAATTCTCCTTGTACGAGATGAGTACAATGACTTCAACCCATAAAATAAGACAAAATTGAGCGATAAGTTGTAGCACATTTCAATTTATCATTCCATTTTTATCCATTTTGCCTCTACCTAGCCAAGAGTAACCACTTGTTACATCATCATAGTCATTATGGAGATGGAAAGACCAAAACAACATTTGACATAGGTGAGCCCCTATACAACACAACCCTTTCTCTCATCTCTTGTGTGTTGGTGATAGATTTGAAGTGGATTTGAGAAAGGATTGAATACCTAATTACAAGATCAAGCATTCAAGCCTCCCATGGGAAGAACATAAATACATTGACAACCCGAGACATGATTTTTGATTCTAAAGATACACATTCCCAAGTCTAGGGTGTTGCAAGTATGAATGAGTATGGTGCTATTGTCATTAATGTTGTCATTGATGTCAACATAGTGCAGGTTGCTGCAGAGAAAGGAATCAAGTGATTGAAGGTTGTACATGTATAGTTGAGATACTATTGAGATGTTTTGAGTGCATGGAGCTATCTTTGTGGTGTTGCAGGTGTGTTGATATGATGTGTTTCTATGTGCTTTTGAGGAATAGTGTAGTCAAAGTTGTGTGTGTGTTCAGAATGTGCTATGGTATGTGCTCCACATTTCTTCTATGTTGATCCTATGCTTTGTGCAGATCTGAAGTGTTGTTTATGGGAATCTATTGGTTGGGTATGTGCAGGATCATCATGGAAAAAATAGGCCCTTAAGTGGAGAAAAATTTAGAAAAATTAGAGTTAGGAAACTTGATGTAAATTTTTTTAATATGTTATCTATATTATTTCAAAAATATGTAAGAATAGAATCTATAGCAAATTGAATGTAGTTTCTAAACTACTAGGTTTATTTTTAAAAATAAAAATATATTTGTTAAAATTTGAAATTTCAATGTAGTAGTACTTAAATTCAGGGAAAAATAAGAGGTAGGTGTCTATCTGACCACCCTAACCACAATAAAATGATATTTTTTATAATATTTTAGATATAAGTAGAGGACTCATGTCCATATGTGATGCATATTTTTTTGTAATTTTTTCCAAGTAAATAATTAATTATGACTTTTTTATTACAACTTTTAAAAAATATAAAAACTTGTATGTCTGACCACCTTAACTTGGTCAAAACTTCATGAAATTCAAATTTTTTTTTTAATCCTATAGTATATGAAACATAGAATGTGACACATGTTTCAGATTAAAAAAATGTGATATCATTTGAAAGCTATAGATGTTTTTCAATCATCCTATCAATCAGAACTTTAGTTGTAATTCAAATAGAAAATGAATAATAATTATTTATTAAATTCAAAGTAAAGAATAATTTATATTGTGGAAAGCTGAGAATCTCCTTTAAAAACCCTTTTCGTTTCATCAATTTTGGGTAAAAAAAAGTTGTCAGCCACATACCCTAGAAATACCCATCATATCGCCACTTTTTGGCCCATCATGATCCTGCACAGACCTGGTGATATATCTTGAATTAGCGCTTCTCGTTTGATGGATAGTTACAGTTATGTTTATTGGTGTGTGTGAATTGGTTGGGTAGAGTTGTTTGTCTATGGACTGGGAGAAATGTTTCTACTCCGCAGTCCTCTGCTAGTTTGTTTTTGGTCTTGTAGATTTGGATAAAGGCTTGTAATGATGTTATCTATGTTTTGACAAAGGTTTTTATGGTTTGGTGCTCTGGAAGACAAGTTTCAGTATTACTATGTGTTTGTACAATCCATATGGACTGATGGGCAGTGTTTTGTGTATGAAGTTTATTGCATTTGTTGCGGATGAATCTAAAGGCATCTGAGATGTGTTCTAGTGTTTGGTGAAGTGTGTTATGTGGTACGCATGCTATCTTCTTGGTACAAAAGTGTGTCCTTCAAATTTCATTTGTGTTTTCATTAGGTTTGGCTAACCTGGTGTCTACACTTCATGCGAAGGATAAGTATCAACTAAGGAAGTGTGTGATTGTTCTGAGATGTTATTTTGTGTCTTGGTTAAGTGTTGGTTTGGTTCACTCTCATTCTTTTCCACCACGAAAATGTTGAGTTGTCAGCCTAATTTGAATTTGTAAATTGAAGTGTGTGTATCCGACCTTGGAGAAATTTTTTAAGGCTGAAGATGGTATAGATACAAGTCGAGATGTTATGAATTGATGGATAAAGAATGCTACAAGTGTGAGAAGCAGAGTGTGTTAAAGTAAATTGAGGTAGCAGTACTTTAATGTGTTAGATTCTTGAAAGTAGTGAGTTGATGGTGTCTGCAATCTTTTGATCAAGGTTGCGGATGTGTGTAACTTGTTGTGGTGGATTTTTCTATTATCTTTTGTATCTGTAGCCAGTGAGCCTCCTTGTTGGACAATGAGTCCTATCTTTAGGTAGTGAGCCTTGTATTTGGACAGTGAGTCCTTCTTGGGAAGTGATCCATTTGGCAGTGAGCCTCTTGTAATCAGTTTTGTATTACTTTATATTTTGTCTTGTCCCTTTCAACAATTGGTATCAGAGCCAAAGGTGTTAGGTTCGAATCCCCTTAGGTAACGCTGAGGGGGAGTTTGTTGGCATATGGTTAGCGCTCCCCTCAAGATTTGTGGCATGGACTAACCACCTCTCATGGATCCATTAACTTTGGCAACTGTATCAAGCATTAATAGGTCGATCTTTTGGTGCAATGACAACTGTGGGCCAACTAGGGAACTGGAGCCATTGTCCACCTAGTTTGAGCTCAAATTTATATGTCAGGTTCCTATATCCTTGCACTCTATTGTTAAGTGATCCTTTTCCACGTTATAGTTCTATATTTGTTTGAAATAATAACAATTTATTATATTTGCATAGTCTACCTAGGCACACATTTGCATTATAAAATTAACTCAATCATCAATCAATCAACTAACCCTCCTAAAAGAACCAAAACCTTTATCGACCATTCTAGCTCTTCCATAGCGGTTTTGTAGCCAAGTGGAAATTTGTGATCATTTTTGTTCCTTTCAATATGATGTAGGAGAAAGTATTATTTAGACCTTGGATCCCTTTTTCCCACAACATGTAGTATATATACTCTATCTCAAAATTTGAATAGTCTATGAACTTTATAATGGATCAAAACCATGCCTTTGGTTCACTTCCATATCCATATATTCATCATTTTCCCTAAAGCTCTTAGTATGCTAAATGTACACATTTGATTTCTACTTTTCCTTCATTTTGTCTACTTTTCTCCTACTATAAAGAATTGCAATATATAGAAATGCCTTCAGAGAGTTTTCAATGTGTCCTAAGCAAAAGTTGGCTAATATTTGAATTTAAATTTTAAAAATTTAAGTGTCAAATCTTTAGTCCTAGTTATAACCCCATGTCCATGGAAATCACTCAAGGTAAGTAAATAATCAAATGAAGTGGATAGCATAATGTATAAGGATAGGCACATGTACAACATAACGAATGCATGATTTTGATGAATGTATCAAAATATTGACTATGAGGATAACATTGTGGGAATAGACACATAAGAAGGAAGTGCTTAAACAATTGATATGTCATGATTTCAACTTGAGTCAACATAAAGTTGACTAATAACTGACCACTTCATATATGCATACACATATCGATTGGTTATGTCATTACACTTTAAGATTGTGGTCATTAATTTTAAAAATATATTATTTTTTAAACATCTTATTGTATCAACTACTAATTGTTTGCAAAAGAATACATTAAAAATTATGTTAAAATTAATTCATCTGATAATATATAAATATAATAAACTATTGTCTTAAAATTTTAAAAAATAATTAAACATTAATATAAATATAAAAGATTCACCATGACATTGTTATTATATTTTCTGTTAAATTTATGAACGATAATTGTAACTAAAATTTAGTATAGATGACAATTTTCTATTTTCTAATTATGTTGTAGCTTTTTTCCATATAATGAAGTCACAGCTGCATGTGAGTGACAAGACAGAACAAATTTAAACTTTGAAAAAACGAAAACTAAATTACAATTCTTTTATGCTTTCCTCGAGTTTCACCGTCGGTAAGCCCACTTGCGTTATATAACATCAGTTATATAATATTTTATTTCTCTGAGCTCCTGTCCAGTCCCTACCAATGTGCCTATTGTAAATTTGGGAGCAATAGGAAGTAGCTATAAGTTATAACTACACATATCGTAGCCATACTATCTTAGGGTCACGTACCAACATGAACTAGACTACAGCTGTACTCTGTAGAACTGAAAAACTCTGCAGATTTTTTAGTGGTGTATTCTGGTTTGATTGAAAGCAGGGCATCCCTTAGCTGTGTTACAATCTCACTTATCGTTGGTCTTTTGGACGCCTCACTCTGAATGCATTTCGTTGACAGAAACACCACATCATAAAAGGACTTCAAATCATTTTCGGATAGTCGCAGCCTTTTATCTAAGATGTCTGTCAATTGACGACCAGATTCTTTATTCGCCTTCACATAAAGCATGACCTGTTCGATAAAAATGATTGCACGTTTAATTTGATGTAGTCTATCAATGTATAAAAGTTGCAGGCAATGAAACCAGAAAAAGTTTATGAAGTCTAACCCATTTGACAAGGCTGAGTTCTTCTTCAGATCGCTCCAAGGCTATCGGTTTTCTGCCGCATATGAGTTCCAATAACACAACTCCAAAGCTGTACACGTCACTTCTCTCCGTTAACTTGCTCGTATGGAAATACCTTTTTATTAATGAAAACAACGATGAGTTTCAGGGAAATGGAGGATTATACTTGTGAGTTTTATAAATATCTCAAACTCAAAGCAAGTAGTCAGTTTGGGACACTAATTTTAAATGAAGACAAATCATAAAATCTGCATCAAGGCCACTCCGAAGCTGTAGAAATAACTTCCTTTAGTTTTGTATGTTAATAAACATCGTTGTAACTGTTGGGTAAATCTACATAGAAACCACAGTACATGTTAAAACTGTAAAAGTATAAGGGAATACAATACTGACTCTGGATCTAAGTATCCAACTGATCCTTTTATGGTGGTGGTCACGTGAGACACACTGTCATCACCAATGATTTTTGAAATGCCAAAATCTGCCACTTTTGCTCGCAGATTGGAGTCCAGCAGAATATTTGAGCTCTTCACATCTCTGTGAATGATTTTTGGTGTGCAGCTTACGTGCAGGTATTCAAGTCCTTCAACAATTTGAACAAATGAAATTATTCTGGAAGTTTTTGTTGTTTGTTGTTAAGCAATATAATAAACGTCCATAGTAAAGTCAAATCGAAATCCATAAATCAGCTTTAAGAAATTTGGTTTAGCTACAGTGCTCATTCATTCCAAACTGTTTGTAGTTACCGATTTATTCTACCCCTTTACTACCTTCTGCTGCATCTAGAGCTACTCGAAGCCTAGCTTCCCAATCCAGTATAGAAGAGGTGGCCAAGGAACCTGCAGAATAAAGTTGAATACGAGTAAATGACTTAGGACAGGTAAGGACTTAATGTTAGTTTTATCTAAATAGTCAGTAATAATTTTATATTTCAAAACCACTAAATTATTAGAAAAGTTAATGTGTAGGAACAACCCTTAATATTATACCCTTTTTAACTACCCGAAAAGGTCATCAGCAGTTGATCAAGTGGGTTACATTCCATTTTCTTTTAATAAAAAATAAATTAACTCACCGTAGAGGTGGTCTTTAAGGGATCCACAGGGCATGTATGCATAAACAAGCATAAGTTGTTTGAAGTCATTGCAGTATCCAAGCAAGGATACTAAGTTCTTGTGATTCAATCGAGACAGCAGATCGATCTGCTTATCCAACAAAGTTCAGCACGTCCACCACATAAAGCATAGCTTGTCGACTGTTTACTTAACTAACTTAAAATCAGGAAACAAGCTTGAAGTAGACAACAGGCTTTGGCATTACCTCATTCAAGAACTCTATTGCTCCTTGTTTTGATGACGACGAGAGAAGCTTTACAGCCACATCTTTACCATCCTCCAATTTACCCAAATAGACGCTTCCAAAACCGCCTTCCCCAATTTTTTGGCTAAAATTCTGTGTAGCTCTCGTCATTTCCTCTATACTAAATGAGCGAGACTTCACAGGGTTTGGTACAATTACAGCCTCATCTTCAATTACCGTACGTAGAATACATATTTCAAATTAGCAAACATACAAATTTACAATATACGTAGATTTATGATTAAAGAAAGCCAAATTTAACTCCTTACTTTGATCAGCGTTCGTATTCTCCATTTGTTTTAGTTCCTTGGAGTTATGTCTTTTACGCCATATTTTAAACAATATCATTACTACTAAGCCACCGACTAGAACGCCGATAGTTGATATAACAGCAGTCCCGACTTTATTACCCTCAGAATGGCACTTATCTTTACCCTTACACAGATGGGGATTCCCGGAATAACTGCAGAAGAATGTTAAAACAGCATTATAAATACTTAAACTGTTTGCACTCTCCCCATGTTTTGAGAAATTGAGTACAAGTCATACCTTTTTGTTGGTTTATATTAGAATTACCTGAGGTTCAATAAACGGTTCTTGAAAAGCTCTTCCGGAACAACTCCGCTGAAGTTATTGTTTTCTAAATTTCTGGGAAGAGTAGAAAAGAGTACGCAGTTTAAATACAAAATAAATTGTCACTTAGATTGCATCAACTGCCTAACTTCTGCAATGAAATGGAACGTACAGTTGTTGTAAGTTACTCAATTTTGAGAGACAGTCTGGGATGATTCCTGTCAAGTAGTTGTTTTCAAGGCGTCTGAAACTTGCAATCAAACTGTTATTAGCCGGAAAGACACATTACAAACTATACATAAGAGCACAAATATTATGGCATTACTGAAGGTCATACGTGACAGAATTCAGCTCACATTATCTTCAATTTGGTCAAGCTACACAAGTCTGGTAGTGTGCCTGATAAATTGTTGTTCTGAAGAGAACTGTTTAAAACACGAGTTAGCATAATAATTGGAAATATGTTTTGTAGCAAAATTTTAACCGATTAAATTTAAATCGGAAGCTCTCACATGCTTCTGAGTTCAGTCATCTGGCTGATCCGTTGTGGTAGAATTCCAGACAGATTCCTTTCCGACAAATCACTATTTGAAAGTAGAACTATTGATTATCAGCTACATAATCTATGGTGGGTTTTCAGCTAGTAAAAAATTGAAGAACCATGAAAAGACTTTATTGCAATTAACTTACATATCCATGATTCTCACGGGAAGGCCTTTACTGCATCTGAGTCCAGTCCATTCAATACCAAAGCAAGGATCCGATATCCAGCCTCTGATACCAAGTGCTCTTTTAATTGATAAGAGCGCACTAACTGCAGCTTAACAACATTCACAGCTCTGTTAGAGGAACTCACGGTTGCAAATTGGAACATAAAAATGAATATGTTAAAATATTACCATCTCCTGCATAAGTTTCTGGTTTGCTCTCCATTATTCTATAATACTCAATAGCGTTAATCAGAGGACCACGACTAGACTTTCCTGGTTGGTCTATGGTCTCAAGAGATATCACTACTTCACTTCCCTGTGTGTAGTTGTACGTGAATGGCAGCTCAATTGAATGATTTTGCAAAGCGTAGTCTATGTAGCCAACTGTTTGTTCATTTACCATAACAAAAAAATTCCTTGCCTCTGACCTGTTGAGGACCTCGACTTCTGCAAAATATAATACAACTAAAGTTGTGGTATTCTGTTGCGGAAGTATCAAACGCAACCGATTTAGAGTCGTTTTGGAAATTACAGCAGTCTTCATTACAACAGTAGGAGGAAAGCTGGTGATATTATTCTTATTCATAACCGCTCTTTTGGAATGTGCCTTTCGAATAAGAGTACTGTTGTATAGATCAAATATGAAGCTGTCCGAATTCCAAAAGCGGTCGAATCGATCTTGAGGGTACCTGACCAGGAATGAATAATTTGAATCTCTAAATGTGATGCATTTTATTTCATTTGTCTAAGATTTTTATTTTGACAATATAAAGGTTAAATTTTTGGACTTATGCTATTGATTAACAATTTTCTATTTTATGGTTACCTTAATTTAATCAATTATTATCTATATTTAAAAAAAGAGACATAAATCCATTTAATGTTTCTTCATTTTTATATACAAATGTGAAACATAATTTTTATAAATATTAGATGGTGAATATGAGAAGATCACTGATCTTACAAAGATTGGTAATCTAAGAAGCTTGTTGAAGAAATTATATACCTGATAAGATCGGAGGATTGAGAACCCAGATCATATCTTGATATTGAACTCAACATTATTCCAGGCTTAACCTGTGCCTCATAGAGGCTGCCTGAAAGATTCCTCAACTCAATTGCAGATATGAAAGGATCACTGCTCTCGGAAGTTCGAATCAAGCAAACATAAAGGACGTCGCCAGAACTGGTGATAATAGTTTCTCCGGTAAATTGTGGGATTTCAGGAGACCGGATGGATTGGATCTTCTGAATAAGCATGCCTTGTGTCTCCAGAGAAACATTAAAGCTCGGAAGCGTTTGGATTCCGTTATAATTACCAAAAAGAAACCACAGGCGTAAGAGGTAGGTGGCATTAATGTTTAAACGCAAGCTATAGCAAGATTTCTTCAGAGGCTTTGGAAAGTAACGCAAAGACTGCAAGTGATATGGTATACTTGAGTTACTAACATTCGCCACCTCACCAACATCTATGTAATTACCATCCGAACTCCATGTCACATTCGTAACGGAATCAGTGTAATTATTTGCCCCGCCACAGTTGATGCTAAGGAATCCTGCTTTAAAACAAATGAGAAATAATCAGTGGAATGAAGGAATTAACAGATGTTAAAATAAAATCTCCCCATTTGTGCTACCTGTCTGAGCAGAAACTGAAACAAGAAACAGAAGGACGTTCGTCGTGAGCGTAAGTAGACTTGTGCCTGTGAAAATTAACTTGTCCATCCGCTCGCAAAATAGTTGTGAAGCGGATGCTGACAAATACTGTATGTTGGGAAGCGCTAGGCAGAACTTTTGAGGTTTGAATAGTCCATATTTTACATGAAGTCTGTGTTCTCCCGAGAAGGTATTCCACGTGTGCATTTTAGATCAGGGATGACGTCTTGTCTCAAATCAAGCTTGAGTTAGCATTATCGGCCACCGCATCTTCTTTCAGCATTATTCTAGATTTATGACCCCACACGAATGGTATAATGCTAACAGATACCAAAATTCTAGTACAAGTCACTTGGAGTGAAGTCCACATTTGTTTTATTTCCTCCTTAACCTATGGTGGTGCTTGACTGTAAGAAAAATCTGGATTATTCTATGATAGTGTTTCACTAAAAAAAACTTCTAGATTATGCTCTGATAGTGTTTGATTTTCAATGGTATAATGGTGGAGGTTACCTATTCCTAATATTCTCAGTCATGATAGTTGTTCGGGTTAAGGCAGCATTTATTGAATATATCCGATGTTCTCATCATTTTTAATGAATTAAAGTTTGAAATTTAATATGTTTTAGAATTTCAATTAATTAAAAATTCTATTATGTTCTAGATAAATAGTATATTTAGATTAAGAGTTATTTTGATAATTGATTTTATCTATAAAATAAGATTTGGAATTAGGTTCATTGTATATCATATATGATTAAAGGATTACGTATATTATATGTCATATGTGTTTTACATTTAAAATTAATAATTAATTATTTAAAATAATAGAAAAGGGTATTCTATCTTTTGAATTTTTATAAAGAAATAAATTTTGTCATTATATAGAAATTTATATTGTAACAAGTCACTGAGTAAGGGATTACTAAGTAGATTATGACTAGCATCTTTCATTAACAATTTACAACTCGTGTAAGAAGTGTGTGAGATGTAACAACTAAACCTACATGGGTCACCTGAGAGTGACTTTCAATCCACTTGATTCTAAGAGTCAAATGAATAATTGAGAATCATGTTCTATTTGTGAAGGAGATATAATTAATTAATTAGTGAAGAATTACATTCTTACTCACTTAGTCACTCCCTTTCTTCTTATTTATGATCATTTTCTTCCTTTTGGCCTACCTAACATTTTATCCATACTCATGAATACCTACTTGAAAACATTCTCTCATATTTTGTTTCATGCAAACTAAGGAAAAAAATTCATATCATGGGATTGAGTAATATCTTAAGAGTTTCCTCAACTTGTGACTTGAAGCTAATTAGGCTAATGTTAACCAAATTCAAAAAAAAATTGTGGAGAAAATTTTCATGATTCTAGAAATGTTAATTAGTCCTCATTGTGAAATTTTAAATTTTAAATTATTTTTAATACACACTATCTATATGTCTAATAGATATATATCAAGATAAAAACTCATTAATTTCAACCTAGATATCATTTTCCAAAGATATTTATTTAATGTCAATATATGTTTCATCATACATATGCTTTTTCTGAGGTTGATGGTTTTGGACCAAAATGGCCTAATAAAATAAAGTCATTAATTTTTAAATAAAATTGAACTACATAATTAATCATTATCTATTTACCTATAGAAGGAATTAAAAATATTTGTCACACCCTCAAATATGACATTTTCTTTCATACAACATTTTATTGATAATTTTAACCACTATTATTTATGTTTCACAAGAATTGTAAGTACTGCCTCTTTGAGTTGTGTGATTTGCACTCAAATAAATTAAAATTATTGAAAAATAATGTAATAGAATATAAATTGAAATATGTACAAGATTATTTTATCTATGTTTTATTCTCTTTTAATTTTATTTAAATTAATGTCTATCCAATCAAATTTAAAGGTGGCATACACTCTCTTACATTTCAAACATCTAACATTATGTGTCACCGCTAAATTAATCCTCTATGGCCCTAACACCACAATCATTTGATTAAAGTGAATCCCCACAAGGCCTAGACCACCCATTTGATAATGGTGGCTCTATCACAACTATATACTAGTGTCTCTTTATAGAAATCATCAAAACCATATATTAGTTGCTTTTTGTAGGTTACTTCACAATGGCATATAAATTTCTTTATTAATTTCTTCATAGCCACATATCAACATCTTTTGATATAAATGATACATAATGGAAATATTAGATCTCCTCAAGTCCCATTCAACAAACATAAATTAAACACAACTATTTTATGGGAGAAATTTTATCATATAATTATTTCCATGGTGAGGATCAATTTTCACTATTGTGTGCACTATACAGTTAATGTCAAAGCTCCAACATGAGACATATAAATTTTGTTGAGTATACTTCTTTATATGATTATCTATATTTTTTTTGTCAAGTACTATAAAATATTTTTTAGTTAATTTAGCATACTTGATCTCTTGGAACTCAAATGCTTACTAAAGAGAGACAAAATGTACATTCAAAAAGTGAATGTTCATTCCAATTTTCCATCTCATTTTGTACAATCCAATTTTGACAATCATTGTAAGCATACATGTTTTATACCACTTTTTATCTTTGAAGAGCTCAAACTATTTCAAAAGCACCCCATCTTACTACAATAAGAACTCCTCTCCTAAAAAACCCTACTATCCTCATGGCCGCTAATTTTTAGTTATCTAGAAAACCACCACCGAAATAGGACAATGTTTGTTTCTATTGACTACAATTAAAAACACATTTTTCCCAACTAATAATCTCTTTTTACCACCCTAACGTAATATGTTTTCCAACAATCGCTTTGTGCACAAGCACATCTTTAAAGAAACATTTTTAAAATAAAAACAATCATTAATCCATCTTTCTTTTGATCAATCCTCGAAACATGACTTGTCGAAACTAGACATGGAAGTGTCTTCAATACATTTTAATAGCTTGAGACTCTATCCAATTGACTTTTTAATTGTCTTGAACCTTTTAAAATCATTTATATAAACAATATTTCTTAAACCGTATTATATTTCAATTAATATTTCTGATGCAATCCTCAATTCTTGTATATAACTACTTTATAAAATTTGAAATTAATTTATTACTATTTTTTTAAATAAGATTAGCGACTAAATTAGTACAACTTTCCTACTTTAATACAGTTGAACGAGACTTAAACCTAACTGTGGAAAGACCCCTGATTACTTCGGCAAACTACTCTCGAGAACACAAGTCTTCCCCATTATGCTTTGCAATGATTCACAGTTCGTCTATTGTAGACCTTAAACATTTGATTCAAATACTCACCAATTACGAAGTGTTTAGTCTTTTCGAACGACTTGGGTGCGTCTGACAGGAATGCCACTAAATAGATTCCCTGCTATGGTCTTGGGGCGGCTGGAATAATTATCATTAAAGAGCCCCCTAAACACATCTCTTTGTCAAGATACATCCTATCACAGTCAAAATGACAAATGACTCCCTGTCTAGCCCCACTCTGCTTATAGAGTGAGTACCCCTTGTGTCAAAGTAAACACACTTTACCTGCAACGGGTGCCTACCTTTGGGTCTTTACCATATCAGACACGACTCCTGATTTGTGCTTTGTATGAGGCAAAGCATTGCAATATAAAGCACGAAGACTTTACCTCTTTTTATGATATGCTTTGCTTGAATTGCCTTTCCATTGAGAGATGGAAACGAGGAAATCTTTAGGCGTGATGGTTTTGATGGTAGTTATTGTACTGGTGATTTCCCCCAGATGCGATGGTGCTGTTGTGAGCGGCGGAGAACCAGCACCAATACCTGTGCCTTACTCTCCTGGAGATCCTTTCCATAGTCGATTTGAAGGTGCCACTGCTCCCCCAGAGGAGATAGATGGTGCTGCGACCACACCTTAATCTAATGAATTCAAATGTCTCCATGGATGGAGGGAATATTATGGTTTAGGCTGTTCAGAAGTGAGCTTATCTGCCTATATTTACTCAATCCAGACATGTAATGAGTTTACTGCATTTAACTGATATTAATTTAGTTACGTTTCTGAATGTTCTAGGAGTGCTAGGGGCAATAATTGTTTGGTTCAGTGTTTGTGATGGAATCTGAAAATTTAAGGATCCATGCGAAATTCAAGTTAATATATGAATAAACATTATTTATATTAAAAAAATAATTTTGTAATGACACATAGGCATATATAATGGATGATTTAATGATATTTTCTATATATTTTACAAAATATTTTAATCTTTTGTGTTAAATATTTTGTTTATAATTTGTAATTTTATATAAGTAATAGTAAAAATGATAAATTTCTGATGAAATTATATGTAAGATTTAATGTATTAATTATTTCAAGGCAATAAATTCATTTTATATATAGGTTCAATAAATAAATAAAAATAAAGTATAAGTTGATTTCAGTTAGTTTATATAGATAGAAATGATAAACGTGTAGTGAGCTTAGTTTCAAAATAATAGAAGGAAGATTAGGTATTTAATTTTTGTGAATTATGATATAGAATAATTTCGTTTTTTACAAAAGTTAGTTGTATTATTACAAAAAATAAGTCTTCAAATCTATTTTATGTTGGAGCAATATAACAACTACAAATTCTTGCATAGGTCACATTTGTGCTATGCATGAACAATCCTATTGGTGATTACTTTGATATTCCACTAACTCTAGAGGGTAGCTAATACCTGAGCTTAGGGTATTAATGAAGTTGAAAATGAAGATACAACTAATCTTGAAACAATGGAAAATAAGGAGTAACCAACAAGACTTCAAAAATCCCCTTCATTATAGGTTCTAACACTAAACTTAGGAGGGTGTTCCTAGAGAAATTTAATATGAAAATTAAAGAGAAATAGAGAAAACAACTAAGCTAGACCTCAAGAAACCATAGCATATGCATACTAAACCCTAACAATTTCTCACTATGTTTACCCTATAACCTCTATCAAGCAAATAAAATTAGTAGATTGTGTGTGCACCTAATGATATATATTGTCAATTATTCCCCTTAAAAATACATTTCCCATGACATTGCTTGCCTTACACAAAACAAGGAATGTGAATACAATTCCCTAGATGTTTATTATAATAAGTTTCTCTTAATTTTTTGACAAAGAATGTTATGATGTATCATCCAATCATTTAGAACCTAAAAATAATCCTATACTATGTGGAATAATAGAGAGATGTATGAAATTTATCTTAAAAAAAATAGCTCCCACAACTCTTAAACAATGTGCATCCACTAGGAAATGGAGTCAAACTATTTAAAAGAAACAAAATACTTGTATGAACTAGTCATATAATTTTAAATTATTCACAAAAACAAATTATAGATACAAGATTCATGACAAATAAAGATCTACATCAAATATCGATGTCTAAGGAGAGAGCTTATTAGTAGTCTTCTTTATGGTGGAATGTAGTGAGTTTCTAGTATTTTATGTCGATTAACATTTGGTCATGTTATATAGTGATTGCAATACATCATGCAATATTATATAAATCTAAAAATGTTTTTGATAAAGGGTAAAACGGGTTTTACAGGGACCCAAAACCACCAAGTTTACAACAAAAGAGAAAGGACTAAAAAGTCCAACAAAAAAAATAGGCTACACAAAAGGAAAAAACCAGAAAAAGAAGCAGCCACCTGCAAAAAACCAGGAAGGTCAGACATAAAACTAGCCAAAAAGCCAACAAAAATACCAGCTGCAACTAACCCAGAGTCTTCAAAACAAACTCGGTTTTAGCGTCCAGGTTCTGCATGTTCTGAACACCCTTCTTGAAGGTTTGAATCATCTATGGTGTAGGAGGAGCCTTCCTCCTCAAATTAGCCCTGGTTCTTGTGAAGCACATATCTGTTTAGTACTTGGTTGAAGCACGCCCATTGATGCAAGTGTAATTGCAATGGAATTAGTGAATATGTGGCATAATTTGAGGGCTACATATTATCTCTAATGATGAAAGAAAATACAAGTAATCAAGACTGGATTTATGTGATATATGCTTATGCAAGAAAGAAAATAATAGTTCTGGTTATATTGGAAACTTACTAATATCAATAATGTAAAGGATGTAATTATTATTCTCATAGTGTACAATATATAAAAAAATTATATGGACCTTCCCTATGTGGAGACGCCGTACTTGGTGGGAAGTGTAGTATACATTCAATAGATAAAAATTTACATGAATACACCAAGGTTAGTAACACATTGTATTAGGAACTGGAGATTTGTATATTGGTCTATAAATACTTGTGAGATTGTAAAGAAGGGGTATGCTATAAATTGAAACTTATTAAAAGGCTCTGAAAAAATATTTTGAAAAAAATTGTCTTGTGTAATCTTGTGTCTATAGAATATTATTTTAATTTCATATATGTATATGATTAGATTTGGTATACATTTTTTATTGTTAAATTGAATACATAATGAAATTCATTTCTCCAGTCTAACTATCCTCTACTATATAGCTAAAAACCCCTAGAAAATCTTCAACAAAACATATGCAATGACATTTTCTACTCATTTATGATGATTTTATGCCCAATAATTCTATATGAATTTAAATTTGATGTAAATCTACTATCATGTGGGCTTAAACATAAATTTATTGAGTAGGCGCACAGATGGAAAAATCTAATGGAAGAGATGAAACAAACATATACTCTCAACTTGGTGTCATTCAAAGTAAATGTTGGTAGTAAGGGGCCACTAATTAGAAATGCACAACAAGTGTAATCTTCTTGTGTGCATGATGGTTACAACCCTAACTCTCTTGGTAAAAAAGTTGAAGTAAGTGACTCTATGTTTATGATGGGACCCAAATAGATCTATAATTAAAAATAATAATAAATTAAATTAACTAAATTGAATTACATACTCTTAAAAAGATTGAATTCATATTTATTTGATTTTTTTAAAAATTATTTATTAAAAATTCAATAGAGACAAAAGTCATTTGCAAATAAAAGGCCATTGTTTAGTTAAGGATGTCCATCCCAAAAGAAGTAGAATAATTCTTTTTGCACATTACAATATCTTATATTATATGGAAACAATCTATGGAGATAGATTTATAATCCACATTACAAAGAAATAAAAAAAATCAAGTTATATGGGCACTTGATAATGGTGTTTCCTAGTTTAGGGATAACCAATGGCTAAAGATATGTAACATATAGCTCATAATGTATTCACTCAAGTCAAATGATGTTATACTTAACAAAGACTTGTTGGAAAGTGATGCATGAGCCTCACCCCCATGCAAATCACCTTAGCTTCCATGCACAATCCTAGTTGTAGTTTTCTTAGTTTGCATGAGGAGAAAAGTTAGAAAATCATTATATCTTCCATGATGATAAAAATAGTGTTTCTAAATATAGATTTTGCATGAGTTTGTAATGTGCATGATAAATTACATGAACATAAGTAATTTTAATGAAAACCCTCTATAAATAGAGGCTATTTGTAACTAATTTAATTGTCAAAGAAATAAAAGAAGTTGTGTGTTTGTGTAAAACAATTATCCATTCCTATCAATGTTTGTTGATTGTGTTTATTGTTTTTGTTCATTGTATTGGTTTTAAGAAACTACAACTAGTATTAGAGTGGGTTATCTTGGAGGGTTAAAGAAGTGTCAAAATTTTTAAAGATTGTTGTAAGATTTTTCAAAAATCAGTGAAGACAATAAAGATTAGTGAAACTACTACCATAAAAGAAAAAAAAATCAAATAATTGTGTTGGAGGCACCATTCTGATTTCTCTTTGAAAGTTGTTTGGTAATAAAGAATTATGAAAGCTACAACTAAAAAAGGGGAATCATTGATTTATGATCTTATATTTTAAATTTGGAAGCTACCATTAGGAAACAAAAATATTGTTGTTTTGAAGTTGTAGATATACAACCACCACCAGAATAATGGCTATCATATATCTTTTATGTTGCTTGATTAAAGAATGAAGTACATGATGTTGTTGGAGGTTGTTGAGAATGATCACAATCTAAATGAAGTCGTCAAACAAGATAGTGTATTGTTAAAAAAAAAGGAGATCATAGTAGTTCCATTGCTAATCAAAGTTCAAAGAAAAAGTTGAGAGTGACAGTAAAAGCAGAGTTGGTTATAGAAAAAGATCCAAGAAGATTTGAGGAAAGATTTTTAAAGAGGAGATCACTAGATTTTGGACAAGGAGGAGAATATTAGAGATCTTTTAAGACAAGTAAATTGCTGAGTAGTCAGATTCAAAGAAGAGATTAAAGGCTTGAAGGTATATGAAGTTGTCAAAAGAAGGTGATACAAATTTGTAGTTGAATCACTATCAATTGCAGTTTTTAGAAAGCCGAGTTTAAATTTTTTGTTTCAATGGAAATGACTAGTAAGAAGGTAAAGAAAGAAACTACAAATTTAATGTGTGAGAAACATATTTTGATAGAAGAATTGGTGAAACTCAAATAGTGTAACTCATAATTGATAGAAAATAAACTGGGTTTTGGAAAAGATAGACGTGATTATTTATGTGAGAATGAAATCTAGAAAAAGAATTAGAGAAAGTGAAAAAGAAAAATGAATAGGTAGAAGAAAGATTGAAGATATTTGATGAGGTGAAAGAAAACCCAAAGAGGTTAGAAGAAGAAAATAGTTTACAAAAGAAGGAAATATCAAAATTGAAAGAAGAGAATGCTTAATTAAAAGCATGCAATGAATGTCTAGTGTCAAAGTCATTTGAGTGTGATACCTCATGTGATATGAATGATTTGTGTTCTTCATTTGGTATGATTAATGTAGCTAAAGATTCTTTAGGTAAAGAACGTGAAGTTGAAGATAAAGATGTGGCTGAATCTATAGATTTTGTAGGTTGTGATGTCAAAAACAATGTTTGGTTTGAAAAAGTGTTGATTTGAAAATTATGAAGAAAATGGGATATGAAAGAAAAGGTTTGTGAAAAATGGGCGCAAAATTAGAGAGCCTATTCAACTAGTTGTGAGGCCAAAGGATGAAGTCTTGGGATATTCTGAGAGATATAGAAATGATGTAACAAGTGTTATAGGTTCATGCAAATCGGCTCAAGGAATACAATGTTTGCAATGTTCACATTGTCACAAGGGAGGACATAAAAAAAAGAAGTGTTGGGATATTTTTCCTTGTACAATTTGTGGTTTGAAGAATCAATCTAAAAAGTCATGTTGGAACAAAGAGTGGAATGGAAACTGTATGAAAGATTGTATGAAGATTAAATATCGATGGATTAAAAGATCCATTTGGAAAAAAGTTACAAATATGTTTAAAAGGTCATACAAGCCTAAATGTTAGCATGTTAAAAGAAATATTTGTCAAAAAAGCTTGAAGGTTTAAGTCCAGTGGGTGATGGCGTCTGATTATGATTGGCACATTGAAAGGTGTCGTGTGATTTGAGAGACTATAAGTCTTCTCTATGTTAGAGAAAAGAATGGAAAAACTTGTGATCTCTTAAGAGGGAGAGGAATGAGTAAATGGGTACTTAGCTTCTAGAAGAAGGGTAGTAAGAGAGTCTATAAGACTAGAATTTGTGTAGAAAAATGTATCCCTTTACATTTTCTCACTTTTTGCACCCTCCTTAAAATTGGGCTTCTTTATGCCTTATTTGGTCCTATTTTGCATCCAAAATCCTTATTTAATGAATTTTTCCAAGGATAATTATGACACATATCTAATAACCAGTCATAATTTACTATTTTTTTATTGTATGGCTCAAATTTAGTGATTTGGGACTCATATGCCACCTTGGACATATGGGTCCCACCTAAGTTTCAGCGCTTGGTCCTAAATTTGGCATAGAACTTAATATTTCTTAAAATTTGTGTCCCAAGCCTAGGATACTTGGACTCATACGCCCCAATTGGTGTATCAGTTATACTTAGATTTGACCTATTTTAAATTCAAATTCTTGGCAGAATTTTATTCTCCCAAATTTGATGTCGGCTTGTACTGTTGTAATTTCTAGAGATTTGGCATAAAAAAGTATAAATATAAGATTATTTCACATATTTTCAACTAACAAGTGAAAAGAAGAAAACTGGCAGTGCTTTCTTTCGCTTCTATGGTTTTTGACCTAAAAGGAGAAAGGCCAATTCTTCAACCTTTCACTCAAGAACAAACCCTTTATATTTCAATACAAGGGAGATTGAAAGCTGACAAAGGGAAGGTTCTAGGGATTAAATAATGTCTAATCTGAGGTTCACCACCAAGTGTCAACTTGGAAAAGATAATGAATTGGAAAACATAATGTGATATGCAAACAAATGCTCAATGATCTAAAAAGATGAACAAACTGTAATAAAAAGCTATGAGACTAAAACTATGCACCTAGAAAATTGATGGTAGGATGGAGGTCTGGATCACTAAAAAAATTGATATTGAAGTTGACTGGGACTCATATGCTAGGCTAGGTGAATCAATCCAGTTTTCTAGAAAATGTATTGGAGCAAGTTTCAACCAAAAGTGTATCCAGATCTAGAAAAATCCTTTTCAAGCTTGTACAGTGGGACTTATTCACCAATAGTGGCAAATCAATCCACTTTTTCTTTTCTAGAAATTATGAAGTGGATTGTGTGCTTCTCAATCTGCTTTGTTCTTCCTAATTAGTTTCC
The DNA here is from genome assembly GCA_007258455.2 of Sequoia sempervirens. Lineage (NCBI taxonomy): Eukaryota > Viridiplantae > Streptophyta > Pinopsida > Cupressales > Cupressaceae > Sequoia > Sequoia sempervirens. Next base: position 748,440,498 of record VDFB02193867.1, read on the forward strand.
AGATCCAAAATTGCAAAATACCTCTTATAGTTCTCCTCAAAGATTTGATGAAAACTTTGACAACTTTTAGGAACTTGACAAATTTTCTCCAACTTTTCTTCTTGGAAAATCTGCAACCTAGCTCTACAAATCACACACAAGAAGAGGGAAAAAAGTTATGGGGGTTAGTGAATAGGGGTTTTCCTTGGTCAAACCCCTTATTAGTAATTAACCCTTGAAATAGAATGAAATATGAAAAGAGAATGATGAATGAAAAAATAGCAATGTTGCAACTCACCAAACCCTAACAATAAGGTGCTACAAACATGTAATTAATGGCTCCAATGGATGTAGACTTTGACTCTTGCTTGTTGTTGATTGATCTTGAATGCAATGCTTGCTTGAAACACAAATGCTACATCACAATTGTTAGCTCTAAAAAAATAAGATGCGAGAAATATTTGACATGATGAATGACAATCAAAGAATGCTCTTGAATTCTAGATAATTTTCCCTTGAAATTCCTTAAATTCTCTTGTGAATGCTCAAATTCTCTTGTGAAATCACTTGAATTCTAGGTGAGAATATCAGTTAAAGAACCTTGTATTTATACTTAATTATGAAAGAGTTCCTAAAATTACAACACTACAAGATGACATCAGATCTAGGAGAATAAAATCCTACCAAAAATTTGTTTTAAATTTGAATTTTGGTCACACAAGATTCATTTGTCTAGGGTGGTGAATGATTCCCATTACATGTAATCTATGGGACCAAAAATGAAAAGCGTCTAGAAATGTGTGAAACCTGCATCATGTCCAAAAAGACCTAGGTGGGACTCATTCACCCAAGGTGATGAATGAGTCTTAAACACTAAATCTAGGTCACACAAGCTAGGAACACCTAAATTATGATTAGTTACTAGTTGATGTCAGGAATATCCTCAAAAATATGTAATAAATGAGGCTTGTGGATGCAAAATAGGGCCAATTAAAGCATAAGAAAGTCCAATTATTAATGAAAATCCTAGAGGAATGTGAAAGTGTGTTACAACACTTTACAACACTCCAAATAAGGAAAGGTTAATGTTAATTATGATTAAAATTATGTTTATAATGCTTAGTTAATTGATAAAAACACTAGAAAAGTGTGAAAGTGTGTTACAAGACTTCACAACACTTTTGCAAGCCACCATTAAAATATATTAGTTCACAAAGGCAATATACCTAATGTGAATGTGTTATACACATTACAACACTAAATCAAGGAAAAATTAAGTGAAAATCCACAAGGAGGACCCAAACAAGTACAAAAATTGTCAAAGGATTCCTTATTTCAACACTACATTTAGCCCCCACTTTAGTGAGAGGAATCAACAAATTTAGCAAGAAGCTTGCTAGTTGGAAAGGAGCTCTATTAATTCAAGCGGGAAAACTTCAACTTCTCAAAGCCTTGCTTCAGAATTTGCCTATCTATGCTCTGAGCCTCTTCAAGATTCCTACTAAATTTGTTGATGCTATAGAAAAGATTCAAAAAAGGTTCCTATGGTCGGGTGTCGAAGAAAAGAAAAAACTACCTTTAATTGGATGGGATCTAGTTTGTAGATCAAAAGAGGTCAGAGGATTAGGTCTTAGAAGAATCAGAACAGTTAACAATATCCTTCTAGCAAAACAAATTTGGAGAATTTTCTCATCTTCAGGGGAATGGATAGATATCCTAGCTAGCAAATATTTAGAAAACAATCATTCCTTTATTATTCTGAAGGATTCCCACCTTCTTCCAAGAGGTTCAACTTGCTGGAATAATCTAATCAATGGAAAAAATATAGTAGAATCAGGAACTGGTTGGCAAGTTAGAAGCGGAAACCATACTAGATTCTAGGAGGATAGATGGCTTTTTAAGGAGCCCCTTATAAAAATCAATTCCTTTAGTGAATCGGCTGAGATTTGCAAGGCTTGTTTTGACTCTTATGTGAAAGATTATAGAGTGAATGGAAAATGGGTGGATATGTGTCTTGTCAGTCAGGCTCTTGCTCCTATTCAGTCTTCTTTGTTGGTTGTTAGACTTTGCTCTGATCAGTTGGAAGATCGTCTTGTTTGGCTTGATGAACCCTTGGAAAATTATTCCATTTCATCAGCCTTTGCCAGGATTACTTCATCCCAGGATTATGCTCCTTTCTAGTCGAAGGCTTGGTTCACACATTTGATCCCTAAAATCAACTTTTTTTTCTAGATCCTTCTCCAAAACAAGGTGCTCACGATTAATAACCTTTGCAAACGCGGATTTCAAATACCTAACAGATGTTTTCTTTGTAATATGGAGGCTGAGTTCGTGCATCATTTGTTCCTTCATTGCTCTTTTGTTGCTGCAATTTGGGAAAAAATAATCAGTTTGTGGCATCTTTCTTAGTTTTTTCCCTCGTCTATTGAAGACTTCTTCCTTTAATGGAAAGCCTCAACTAAAATTTTTTTGCTCATGATTTTATGGGATTTCTCTTTCCCTCATGTTGCTTGGGTTCTTTGGAAATAACACAACAATAGAATTTACAAAGATAAAGAAGCTCTTTTGGATATTGTTTTCGATAAAATCTTCAGATTCTTGAAAGAAAATGTCAATGTCTTTTCCCATAAGGTTTTCAATTCTGAGAAAGCGGTTCACTAGTCTTATGACCTTATAGTTTCTAAGGATTGGAATATTAGCCTTGATTTTCCTTGCACCCCTAAGAAAGCCAAGATGGATAAAAAGGGTGTTCGTTGGTCTTTTCCGCCTAATGGATGGGTCAAAGCTAACTTTGATGGTGCAGCTAAAGGTAATCCGGGGGCGGCGAGCTGTGGTGGAGTCATAAGGGACTCCCTTGGAAATTTCCTTGGGGCGATGGCCTCTCCTCTCGGTTCCCAAACCAATCATTTGGTGGAGGTTGCTGGCACTTTTCACATTATAAATTTAGCCCAAAGTCTTAAATTTAAAAATCTTTGGCTTGAAGGTGACTCCAAAAATATTATTGATTACCTCCATGGCAAGTCTCCCCCCTCGTGGACAATAAAATCTTGGATCGATGATGCCATCTTGACTCTGGCTAAGTTTGAAAAAAATAAAATATCACATGCTTATAGAGAAGCTAATGCTGTTGCGAATTTTTTTTCTAATGAAGGAGTTAGGAGTAATGATATGAGCACTTGGCTTAATATTAGTGATCATCTAAGTTCTAATGTCTGCACTTTATTGAATTATGATAAATTACATGGACAAGAGGCATGTTATCCCTTTAATGAGGATAGGTTGGATTTATCACATCACAATCATTAGATTGTATGGGATCGAGCTTAGTTGCTTAGTCTGCAAGGAAGCTTCGCAAGCTTTGTGGGTTCTTAGATTTGGCAGGGCTAGTTCTAGTAAAGATTTCGACTGTGTCTGCCCCACTGTGCTTGCCAAGATGGGTGGTGATAGGAACATAATCAAGCCAGACAACTATGAGATGCACACAAAAAATGTTAAGGCTTGGAATAAAGTAAAAAGTGGCAGGTTACTTCTCTTCTTGGAGAAGCTCCATGGATCCAAGCAGGAGGCTACAAGCCTTTTTGAGTAAAATTGGAATAATGGGAACCTTACCCTGTTTGGTAGGAAAGTGGAGCTCAATGAAAATCTGATAGCTGAAGTGACAGGTTTGTCTACTGATGGGAAAAGTTTTTCAAGGACAGGGTTTTTTTTTACGATGCCGTTATTAGATTTCAAAAAAAAGAAAAAAAAAGGCTGAATCTAGTGAAAATGGCTAACAACTACTTTGAAGCCAACACCATAAAATCCCTTTGGAGAAAGGTCCTACGGGTCATCATGGAGTACATAACTGTGCATGGTCGTTTCACCAGGGTCTATGGCTATCACTTTGCTCTACTCAACCACTTCCACTACAAGGTAAGGGTTTCATTCCCCTACTTTCTTTTCTGCTCTTTGAGGAAAAGTTTGTATGATCATAATAAAAACCCTAGAAGATTTCCTATTCTGCATACTGGGCTAATTAGACTAGTTGTTGAGCATTACCAAAAAATACCCATCCCTGCTAATCTGGAAGCCCCTCCTGATTCTGAGGAAGACGACACTGAACCCAACTGCTTAGAGTTTTTGCCTAATTTAAATCTGGCTAGAACTACCCTTAGCCCACCTGCTATCCTTTCATGAAAAATAAACCCTAATTCTTTTTCTATTAAAGCTCGTGCTGAGTTTGAGCTGGCAAGCCCCTCCCTCAAGACCAGCCTTGTTGATAAGAACCCTCAGGCTAAAAACCTTGTCTCCTATTCTGAAGATTCCCCTAAATATGAACCTGAATTTGAGGCATCTGGTGCCAACAATACTGAGCCAAGTGTCGACCCATTGTTGGATAGAACTACTAGAGCCGGCTTGCCTGTTACTCCAGACCCTAATAAAACTTGTTTCAACACTAGTAGGGATCCCTCTGTGGATGTTCTGAATTTAGCTAAAAATAATGTTGATACCCATTTCAAACTTTTGAAATGGACTTTCAATGAAATTAATGAGCTAAAGATAAAAAATTGGGCCCTTCAAAGTAAATTGGAAGTGTTGGGAGCCAAGATTGCTGTGATTGAAAAGAAAGATGTGGATCGAAGAGATTTCAGTCTAAGCAAAGAAACTCTGTACCAAGCTGACATGAACATAAATATTGAAATTGAGGTTGAGAAAATGAAAAACACCATCAAAATCGTTGCTGAGCAAAACAATCGAATGGCTAGACACAATGCCATAATAATTAATGCTATGACTGAGAAGTTAGATGGAGCCCATCAGGGGTCTCTAGTGGTGGATCTGGATGAAACCAAGGATAAAATCCAGTAGATGGATGTTAGCATATCAAAGAGAACTAGAGCTAATCTGAAGAGAAAGTCTCCCCCTACTCTGAAGATGATTCAATTTTTTAATAAGGGAGTCCATGACATGCAGAACTTGGAGGTGGAGACATAGTCTGTCCTTAAGAATCTAGGTTAATTGCGGCCAGTTTTTTGTGGTTTTCTCTACTGGCTCTTTTTTCTTGACCTTTCTGGTTTGTTGTAGTTGGCTGTTGCTGGCTCTGGTCTTTACCTTTTGTGTAGCTGGTGTTTTTTGTTGGACTTTTGTTTCCTATTTTTAATGTTGTAAACTTTGTGGTTTCGGGTCCCTGTAAAACCCGTTTTACCCTTTATCAAAAACAATCAAGAGGGGTCATCAAGCCCCCAGGATCAAGATCCCATGAAAAACCAAATATAGGCTCAAAGGAACGCTCATGAAAATGATACCAAGAAAAACAAGGCCAATTATACACTGCCAAAGATGATAAAGAGAAAAGAAAAGAAAATAAAGAATCAAATCAAACTTTGACCATTTGTCCATCCTAATGTGGATCCAATCTAGGCTATTTGTCCCAGAAAGTGCATACTCACTTTGAGGTGGCAGAACTCCTGGCTATCCATTGGGTGAGAAGTCCTAAAAAGGTGATAAACATACACTCATGGCTGGTATGCACTCACACACACAAGTGGATATGGGGAAATTCATGCCTCGTATTAGGCTTCCCGTTCAACCATACCAAAGTTATACCTCTTGATAATTTTAATAAAGAGCCACACAAAAATGATTTTTTGAGCTTCTGAGACAAGAAAAACTTTGTATGCCTGGAGATCATGAACGAACGCAATGATTCCATAGTCATCCAAGTTATATTATGCAAGGTATCCATATAACAACAAATGAAAAATACAAAATTTAAAGAATGTTCAAAGGAGTCTTTCTTAGTTCATGTGAGGTCTATAAATTAGAGAAAATTGTGCCTAATGTCTCCAAGAGAGGACCAATCAAAGAAAAGAAAATTCACAACTTAGGGGATGTAATGTGTCGCATCAATCCACTAAGAGGAATGCAATATGCTAATATAGATCACACTCTTGAAGGGAATTACACCTAATGTCATCCACAAAGCAACAAACAAATCATATGAAGTAAGAAGGCTACACTAAGAACCAAGAAAAAGGAATTTCTAAACACCATACTATGAGCAATTACTTTAAAGTATCCAATGATAAATGTAAACAATAAAGAAGACATAAGAGCCAACTTGGAAAGCCCTGTGCCAAGTCATATGTTTCCAAGTAAAGTTGTGTCATGCAAGAGAAAAAGAAAAGAGAGGGGTTTCCCCCAAAATGAAGACACCAAACACATAAGGGATCTATAGATTTGAGGTCAATATGTTCTAGATTCTAGAAACTCGAACATAATGCAATCAACTCAGGTAGGGTTCTGAGCCAAAAACTAACATAGGGACTTGGATGCTAGTAAGGGTGTCTTTTTCCCAATGAAGGTTTTTGTCAAAAAAACAAAAAATTCTATGTTGTTAACAGTGTTCCCAAATTTCCTACCTAGGGACTTGATGTAAACCATACCGTGAGCAATTAATTTAAAGTAGCCAATGATAAATTCAAACAATAAAGAAGACATGAGAGCCAACTTGGAAAGCCCTATGCCAATTCATATGTTTCCAAGTAAAGTTGTGTCATGCAAGAGAAAAAGAAAAGAGAGGGGTTGCCCCCAAAATGAAGACACCAAACACATAAGGGATCTATGAATTTGGGGTCAATATGTTCCAAGTTCTAGAAACTAGAACATAATGCAATCAACTCAGATAGGGTTCAAAGCCAAAAACTAACATAGGGACTTAGATGCCAGTAAGGTTTTTTTTTTCACTGAAGTTTTTTGTCACAAAAACAAAATTCTAAGTTGTTAACAGTGTTCCCAGATTTCCTACCTAGGGAATTGATGTTTGGAAACAAAAAAATTGTGCAAATGAACACAAGAACAAGTAACTAGTGACAAGCAATTGGATGCAAAGTTGAATGCAATATTTTTCAATTTTGGATGCAATAACAATGTTCCCAAATGCAAATAGGATGATGAATAATTAAAATTTTAGTTTTTCAATGAGATAAAATGATGCAAGCAACCTATATGCACTTTCACTAATGCCAATATGAGAAACCCTAGATGCAACATCACTAATGAAAGATGCAATGCAAGAATTAATGCAACATAGATCTAGGAATGTAATAGACTCCAAATCAGAAAATGAATGCTCAAAATGTCAAGTTCACCAAAATGAATAATAGGAATATGGATGCTTTATGGCTTATGTCATAGGACACCACTATTCTCATATTATCATTCAATAATGTCCTAGGAGTCCTAATTGGATTGACTATTAACCTCATAAAGGTGAGCAATTTCACAACAAAGAAGACCTAGGAAGGGGTTCTTTAAGCTTTTAGGGGTTGACCACCAAGAAAATGCTTGGAAAAGACAAATAGGAATTCAACTCACAAAACCAACTAATGCAAGAAAAATAATGAGTGCAAATGATGAAATTAAGCTACACCAAGATAGGGTATGTTACCTAGGATGTTGAGAAATGTAATGAGGATTCCATAAATGTAAAAAATTTGTCAAAAAGTGCTATGGAATACTAAGACGCCCTTATTATTGTCTTAGTACCACTGCTAATTTTTAGGGTCGATACAAAATCTTTGGATGCTGGATCAGGATCTAAAGGAATCTCTACAAAATATTCTTAGGAGGACTAAGATGCCCAAGGTGGTGTATTAGTCCCACTATGAATTTATGAAAACTCTAAATGTGGTCCTGAGCACCAAGGTCTACATCTCCTCCAATCTCGGGTTCTAAAACTTTTGGATTCGACCTATAGTTGAGTTTCCATGAAGATGACAACTTTGTAATGCAACTTTGCAACATTGACATCTTTTCACTTTAAAGGATCTTCAATTCTTCCAACTAGATCTGCCAATACAAACACACAAAGAGAGGAAAAACTTGTTAATTGTTAGTAAATGGGGATTTTCCTTGGTCAAACCCCTTGTAGGTAATTAAACCAAACAATGAAATGAAGCATGAAATATGATATCACCTTGTCTGATGTCTTGTAAAGAAAATCTACAATCTACCATGTAGTGGCCATGAAGAATGTAGATCTTCGATCCTTGGACATGATGTGGACAATGATTGCAAATAGATCTTCAATGCTACATCCACAATCTTGGCTCAAAAACATGAATGGATGCACTAAACCCTTGACAAGATGCTTGAATCTTGACGATGGCTTCAAATGCTTGATGAAATTCTCTTGAATGCATAAAATTGCATTAGGAATGAATACTTGAATGCTTGTTATGAAAATGAGTGGAGGAACCTTGTATTTATACTTATTCATGCTTAATATCCCAAAATTACACCACAACAAGCCGACATATGAATTCAATAAATAAAGGAGGCTAAATCCCACCATAATTCAAAATTAAATCCCAAAAATAAGCCAAGGAGGACTAAGGTACCAAGGCTCAAATATCAGGGCACAGACTCCAAAAAGAGATCTTTTCATGTACATTAAAATTTAGGGTCCGAAGACCCATGGAGGACAAAGACAACCTAGGTGGAATTTTAGTTCTAGTCCACAAATTAGGGACACACAGATAGAATCATTAAATGATCATTTATCTTTTGATGCTTGTCAATATTTTCCATAAAAATTATAGTGTATTAGGCTTATGGATGCAAAATAGGATCAATTAAGAGATAAATAGGGATAAATAAAGCAAGGTGAGCCCAAAAAAGTGTGAAAATGAAAGGGTATGCATTTTACTACACTATAGAGGTGTTAGCAACAACCAAGGAATACTCAAGTGAATTGTATGATACAATATTTAACTATTTGAAAGATGATACCTTTCTTGAGCCAACAACCATGAACATCTAGGATCGCTTGTAGAAGCTCGCATCTAAGTATATAATTTTCACCAATGTGTTGTATCAAAGATTATTCCATGGTCTCTTACATAAATTCCTAAAAAAAATTGAGATACCAACAACACTTGAACAAGATCATGCCAGTGCTTGTGGCGGCCATTTCGAAGGAAAAAAATTAGTTCAAAAACTTATCCACATTAGATACTATTGGAGACACATAGAACAAGATTTCTTTGAATACGTAAGAAAATGCCACAAATTTCAAGAGCATAGTAATCTGATCCAGGCTCCTACTTATGAAATTTGAGCTCAAGTCTTGATATGGCCCTTTATGGTTTGGGGTTTAGACATTATAGGAAAAATATCACCCCCTTCTTCCACTAGACATACATTTATAATAACCACAATAGATTATTTCATAAAATGGGTGGAAGCCATTCCCCTTCGATCAATAGTAGCTAATGTGATATGTTGTTTCATATTGGAACACATTATTTCTTTCTTTGGACTTCCTTCCACGTTAATCTTTGATAATGGTACACCAATTAAGAATAATGTCATGAAGAGATTCTTAGAGGTCCATTTAACATACAACATCAGTTTTTGACACATTATTACCTACAATCTAATGGTCAAGTTGAATCAACTAATAAGACTATTGAACAAATCCTAAAGAAAATTGTTAACAAGCATAATAAGGATTGGCACATGAAATTACAATATGCGCTATGGGCCTATCTCACAAGTGTCAAAACTCTATAGGAACTACACCTTGTAATCTTCTCTATGGGAGTGAGGTAATAATACCATTAGAGTTAGAGATTCCTACATTAAGAATTTATCTTCAACGACTTATCGATGAATAGTGGATTAACACTATTGAGCATCTTTAGGCATTTTGTAAAATAAGATTGTTAATTTATGATAAAAATGCCATCCCTTGCATATTCAACAAGGGTGACGTAGTCATATCTAAAAATCAATGTAATGTCAGTGCCAACCCAAATGAAAAAGGGAAGTTTAGTCCTAATTGGTTAAGACCTTACATAATCAATGAAATTTTTGGGTATGGTGCATACATGTTAGCTAAACTAGATGGAACACCCATCAAAGAACATATCAATGCTATGCATTTGTGCTGGTATTATTTCTAATCCCTTTGAAAAGTATGAATGATAAAGCAGTGTTGTTAGAGCTACTGGAGTATATTCCATATGTTTTTGCATTGCTTCATTCTTGACAAATAGTTATGTGTGTGTCTTGAACGCTAAAGCAATTATTTAACTCATTCTTAAGTTATTAAGTTAGGTTTCATTATATTCAAGCTCATCTTGTGTGTTATGTTAGATTAGATTCTTATATGCATTTAATTTTCTTCAAGTAGATCATAGATGCATTTAATTTATCATAACATAATCACAATGTTGCATCCAAGAGAAATTATAATTAGTTTTAATTAGATCACATAGGGCATGTTAACTCATGAAGGAATTCATTAAATAATCCTACAAAGGTTATTTAATTAATCACAATGAAATATAACATCCAAATACATAATTACAAGTAATAAAACATTAGATACTCGTATATATATATATAGTATACGAAAAATTTGGATAAAATAAGAAATGATCTAAGACAAACAACATGCATTACCTAATCCAAATCTTCAATGCCTCAAATAGACACAATGATGGATGAATTATTCCATTGATTTGATATGTTTTTTGCTCAATTCAATAGCATAACATTGACATGGAGATGATAGATGAATGTTGATAGATAGAAATAGATGAATGATTCAAGAAATATTTTGACAACATAAGGATACTTGAAGAATCAACCCTGCCCTAATGGCTTATGAGAGATTTTATTTTATAGGAAAGGTCTGATTTGGATTGATGGTTGAGATTGGATGTCAATAAGATGTCTTAATCAATGGCCAAGATTGAAAGTTGTAGTATGAAATAGGGTTAGGTCAAAATTAGGGCAAATGATAAAGATGAAGGGTTGAGATTGAATTATGAGATAATTCAATCAAGGGCTATGATTAAATGAGATGTCAAAAGATGAGATTTGATGTGGAAGATAAGATTACCATGAATAAAGAGGCGATAGGAGAAATTAAATAATAAAAATTATTTAATCTAGGTGGTGAATGAATAATTAAATAATGAGGATATTATTTAATAATTATAGAGGAATGTGACAAAGGGAATCATTTTGAATTAAATAATGATTTAATTCAAAATTCAAGAGAGTGGACAAAATTAAATAAATAAAATTTATTTAATTAATCATAAAGAAATAAAGATAAAAATGAACTAATTAAATAATTAAAAATTATTTAATTAATAGAAGACATATTTGAACTTTGGAAAATAATTATTAATTAAAATTATTTAATTATCAAATAAAAAAGGGGAAATGATGAAGAATCTAAGAGTCGCAGCTCTAGGACAATTTTTAGTGTCTACATTTTTCCCCTCTTTGAGATGATGTTCGAGATGGTGAGATTTTTGTTGAGTAACATCATTTCAAAGAAACTAAGGTATGGATAGAGGAAAATGGATGATTATAGAAAAATAGGATGTTGATGAAATAAGAGTGGATGATGATGATACAAGAATAGGATGATGATGATATAAGAATAGGACGATGATGGTATGATGATGCCCCCTTGAGAGGATAGGCAGGTTGGATAAACATGAGTATGAGCTCTCGAAATGAAATGATGAGGGAAAAGATGCAAGATAGGAAGTAGATGAAGGAGATGAATGATACGTTATGCTGCAAGAAAATGAACAACCATGATGTTTGATGTAACACTCGACATGATGCACCAAGGTATAAGGAACAAGGTGATGATGTGTCTCATTCCCCAGCGAAATACAACCTTATCTTGATACAAGATATGAATATTAGCTGGGAGTAAGTTGGATTTGACGCAAATGGAAGATAAAAATGATAACACACACAAGCAAGAAAGTAAGCATGCACAAATGATTAAAAAAAAACAAGGTATTGCCCTTGTCAAGTTGTAAACCAATGATTAATTGATTGATTGATGATTTTGATTGATGATGATAGTGTTGTCATTGCAGGGAACGACATATCCCTAAATCTACACAAGGGTGACTGATAATTGATTGATTGACTTTGATTGATGATGATAGTGTTGTCATTGCGATGAACAACATATCCCTAGATAACCAAGGATGATTGATTGATTGTTTGACTTTGATTGATTGGGTTTACAACAAGATTATGATCAAAACTAAAGGATGTGATTGGATAAATTGACAAGATTGATCGACTTGATTGGTATGGACTAAGGATTGACTTGCATTTGGATTATTGCTTGAATTAATTCGATTGATTTGATTTGAAGAAGTGGTTTGGAATGATATGATGATTTGATTTGATGATAGGGTGTGATGAATGGAATAGAAGAATTGATGTGATTGGATTGATTTAGGTTGGAGTGAATTGATTAGAGGATTGATTGATTAAGGAATTGATTTTCTTGGAATGATTTGATTACAGGATTGTTTGATTGATAATTTGAAGACTGATTTGATATTGTTTAGACAATTTGAATGATTTTGACTGGATGACTAATTGGTCTATGTTGTTTGTTAGTTCATGATTTAAATGAACATTGATGTTTCAAATGACTAACTATGTCTAACTTATTTGACTGATGTGACAAACGTTGACTCCTTTTTTGGGATTTTTGAGAGTTATATGGAAGTTTTTGTATTTTTTGGATATTTTGATTTTTTTTTGGATTTTTGTAGTTTATGATTTTTTTGTATTTTTGACATGTTATGATTATTTTGGATTTTTGACATGATATGAATTTTTTTCCTTTTTGAAATGTTATGATTTTTTTTCCTTTTTGAGAATATTTGATTTTTTTGAATTTTTGAAATGTTTTGAGGTGTCAATGGAGGACAATGTAGGTAGCCTTTGTGCTAGATACCAATGACAAGGGGAAAACCAAGTCTAGGTGCAATGGTGGGTGATAGGATAAGGGATAAAAGGCTCATGATAGATGGATGGATGGAAATGATGTATGCATCATAAGAGAGCAAGAATGTGATCTCCAAAGACTATGTCGCATAGGAATAACATGCCCCATTCTAGGTACAATATTACTTAGGATTTTTCATGAAAAAGCTTATGACAATAGGATAATGATAGGCTTCTTTAGAAAGATGAGGTATGCCAGGAGATACCCAAAGCATGTTTCAACCTTTTGCCCCTATATCTTCATCAAGATCAAAAGAAGGGTGGATAAGTGGACTCAATATGATAGGTATGTATGATGACTAAGATGGTAGGTAGGACGAAAATAATATGAAATAAAAATGATAGGTTGGATAGATAAGAGATTGTGCCCCCAAGTGTAAGTGACATAGAAGATCAACCTACACATGGCGCATGTTTGCTAGGTTTTAATCATGGTACTTATCTAGGGTGCCTATTTACTAGGTTTTCACCATTGGACGAAGGGATTTCTCTTTACTTTTTTTCTCTTTTTTTGACTTTTTTTTTCTAATTTTTTTTAACTTTTTAACTAGGAGAAGGGGAATTTGGATAGGAGGGACTCAAGTGTGACCTAGTTACATGAAAGGTGATTGTCCCACTAGAGATGAATGTCATTGCATGGATTATTTCAAGTCATTATGCTCATCGATGTTGGTAGGGTGATTGTGTGAGAGTGAGATGGAGTAGGTAGATGATGGATTATGATGTGGATTATGGAGGGTTTTGTGGATTGTGATGTGGATTATGCAGAGGAGATGAATGGGAGGCTTATCCAAAATCATGGACCATAGGAAGGTGATGGGGGAGATATGTAGGATAATGAGTGAAGGGTAAGGGGATGGAGGTATGTGGAATTGTTGTGAAATGGAAGGGAACCATGACCAATGGTTGAACACACTATGATAAATGTTGAAGCTTTTCATGTGGATGGAGTGTAGGAAGCAATGTAGATGTTTTCTTAGGAGATGGGTGGTAAAGTGCTTTTGGTACCCACATAGACTTAGTATTTTTATGATATTTTTTTTTCATGTGGGATGGAGGAATTTGATATTTTTGAATGGAATGTGCATTTTGGATGGAGGGGATGGTTGGGATTTTTGTGATGTGGATGCCTCGTTTGACTTGATTTCTTTTTGCTTAGGTACCCAAAACATTTTTTTTTTAGACTTTTATTTTGGAGGTATGGGCTTATATAGAGGTTTTTAGATTTACTTGGCTTTCAATTTTTGCAATAGTATGCTAAGGAATTAGGACCTTTATAATTTTTTACTTTATGTGTAGAGGTATTCAAAGTTTTAGTTTGGAATCCCTTGGGTTTGGTGGAATGAGTGGAAGCTTTATGTTTAGACAATGTGTCCATTGATTGGTCATGATTAAGATTTCTAGAGGATTTATGGGTAGATGGATAAGGGTATTGGATAATGGGGATATTAGGTGTTGGGAGAAGTGGAGGTAGATTAGATGGAGGGATATTAGGAGTTGGAAGCAATGGTGGTAGAATGGATGGTGGAACGTGTATGGTCACATGCTTTTGACATTTGTAGGATGATGGAGGAGAGATGGAAACATATGTTTTAGGGATATGATAGGCTTTATAATGGAAAGTGGACTTAGGAGGTGTGGAGGAAGTACCAACATCTTTAGCTTGTTTACCTTGGGGTGAATATCCAAGGCTATAAGAGCATGGATGGAATTTCACATGTATAGGCTCCAAAATACCTTGTTCATGAAGGTCTAGACCTTTACCTTGGTGGTTCATGTTTTGGAGTATGCAATGGACAATGGGACTAGGTGTAGGTGGAACACTAGACACAAATTCCTTATTGGATGGAGAAATGAAGAAAGGGAAGATAATGGTTGTTGTTGTTCGAAGGAGGAACATTCATGAATGAGGGTGGAAAGCCAAATAGGATATGATGGAGGTTGCAATGGGGTTGATAGTGGGTGATGGAGGATCATTAGGATCTTGATTAGCATTGTGTTCACTTAGATCCAAGGTATTTGTTTGATCTTCTATGTGTGCTTGGGAGGCATATGTATCATCAAGGGAAGTGGATGTTTGTGCATCATGGATGGGTGAGGTGGAAAACTCTTAACCATGGAATGCAAAAAGTTGGCTAAGAGGATCATCATGGTCTTCTTGATCATAAAAGGGGTCTTGATCAAAGATGGAAGATTGATCATGAATAGTATTAGGTGTGTTATGAAAAAAATCATTAGGAGGCTGTTGATCTTTATGTCTAGATGAGGGGGTAATGTTTCCTCATGTTTTGGATTGTGCTCTTGACATACCTCATGACTTATTTGAATGGAGTTAGGAGTTTTCTCATGGAGGGACTTGACATGTTCTTGATGGTCAACAACATAGGAGCATGACAAAGGGTGACTTGGACTTATGAGGGGAGACTCTTGAATTGGCTCATGGGGTTGTGGATGAATAGTTTGGCTTGAAGGACTTGGCATGATATTTGAGGAATCTTTGGTATGTTCAAGTATATGTGCTGAATGACATGGCGACAATTGATTCCTTGCTTGTAGCCCTTGGGTGACATCCTTTGTAGGTGTAGGGGTGTATTTAGGTAATTCCATTGGTTTACCTTTGAAATGTTTGTATTTATGGTGTGGATTTGATGGATGATTAGATTATGATGGGGGTAATGAAGAGTTTTATGGGTTAGAAGGTAGAGAGTCCAATGGATTAGGACAAAGACATGGTGGATTAGGGATAGGCATTTGATTATATGGTGGTATGATAAATTTATAGGGTGAATGACCTAGATTAGTGTTCCCCTTGTCAATGGTTGCATTATAACATGAAGAAGTTTGACCTTGTTGCAAGGTAGAACTTAAGTTCAGATGTGTTTGTCATGCTATAGCTTGATAGGTTGATGTGGCATTGGCATGCAAAGAATTGGATGGATTAGATTGGTATGAGGTAGAAAGGGATGACACATAAGGTTGAGGTGGCATTGGTTGATAATGAATGGGTAGGGGATGATGTTGTTGTTGTTGGATTTGACAAGTGGCCATAAGGTATTGGGATTGTTCTATGAGTTGTTGCATTTGAGGTGATTGGTTTTTTTGAAGTTTTTGGATCATTCCATGGACTACTTGAATGATTTGTTGGTTTAAAGGTGATTGTATTGTTTGAGCTATGTGAAGTATGCGAACAAGCTCTTGTGTTGTGTCTTCCAATGTTGGCATGGTGTAAAGTGATGTTAATTTGATTAAAGAGATGATGATGATTAGGATATGATGTGGATTGACAAGATTGTATGATTTATATGATATGGAAAGTTTTTATTGGAAGTTTTACTTGGGAAATATCAAACAAAAGATCTCACATGTAAATGCATGAACACACATACCAAACACGATGATAATTTTTTCTTTCAAGATTAAATGTTATGATTAAGAAAACACTTGAATACACAATAACAAGCCTAATGCTAGTCAAGTGGGTATGGCCAATTAGGTCTCAAGCTAGTTTGCACAAGTTTGACTAAGGAATGATTTGAAAGAAAAATCCTGCCAATAAGTCAGGAGAAAGGGGTAACCCACCCTTCACCATCACTTCCCAAAGGTATAAAGTTCTTTGGGGCTTATCGAAGAGTGACAAGATTTCAACTTCCAAAGGAGCGTGTCTTTGTATTCACACTCGATTGAGGTCATCCCTTGGAGGGGTGTGTGCTCCAAGCAGACCTCCTAAGAGGGATATGGAAAAAGTGAACCAAGTGAGGTGTTTTGGAGGACACACACACTTGATTCACACTCACAATGACTAATTTCCCTTCAGAAAATTCAAATGTGTGTAAAACAATTCAAGCACTTATTCTTTTAAACCCAAAGAAAAAATGTGTGATGGAAGACAACGGTTCTTTTTAAGCCCAATTTCAAAGTTTGATTGCAAACAAGATGTTTGTTTTAAGCCCCAAATCCAAATGTGTGACAAACAAGATGTTCTTTCTAAGCCCCAAATTGAAGTGTTTTGACAAGCAATGATTAGAGATGAAAGACGGAATGTGTGCACCTAGAATTTCTTTAGCTCTAAATTTTTGTCCACTTGATACAATTTTTCCTTTGGAGTGTTTATTTTGTTTGCACATTCACAAAATTAACAACAAAGCCAAAACACTAATAAGATAATTGATCACTAATATTAGAGGGTTAGCTAGCCAAGACAAATATGATTTTTGGAAATGTATTTTGCATAAAAAATAAAAACACAAAGAATAGACCCTTATTTAAATTTTGAGAGCTGTCAAAAAATGTAAAGAAATCTAAAAAATTTGTTGTTTTGGACCCAATATTAATTTTTTATGAAAACTCATTTAAAAATTATAAAAAATTCAAAATAGCTCCAAAAAATTTGAATTTTTTTACTGACGGCACCCGACATCATCCCAAATTTGTAGAATTTTTTTTATGAAAAGATCTGCAACCTTTTGTGAGATATAAGCAAATTTTTGTAAAACCCTAATTTTAAAAGATCTATTTTTTGTCTAATTATTTTTCATCCAAATATAAAACATAATGAATAGACCCCTATTGAAATATAAATAGATTTCTAGAAATGTAAAAATATCCAAAAAATTCAACAATTTTCTCTCAAAATTGATTTTTCATTAAAAATAACAAAAAAATTATAAAACTATCAAAATAGCTCAAAAAAATCTAATTTTTGGACTAAAAGCTCTTCATATTGCCTCCAACTACAAAAAAAATAATTATGAGAAAATACATAGCCATTTGAAGGTTATGGTTGAATCTTTGAAAACAAGGGCTTTGTCCCAAAATGATGCAAAACCTACAACAAAAAGCTAACAAAACCTCCAAAAAAAAGGATACAACTCTAAAATTTCTCAAAATTTATAAAATATTGAGCTAAAAATTAGTTAGGGGGTTCACGTCAGGTTCACTAAAATGTATATGAAAATTTTGGATAAAATAAGAAATGATAAGACAAATAACATGCATTACCTAATCCAAATCTTTAGTACCTCAAATAGATGCAATGATGGATGCATTATTCCATTGATTTGATATGTTGGTTGCTCAATTCAACAACATAACATTGACATAAAGATGATAGACAAATGTTGATAGACAGAAATAGATGAATGATTCAAGAATGATTTTAATAGCATAAGGATACTTGAAGAATAAACCCCCCCTAATGGCTTATGAGAGAGTTTATTTAATAGGCAAGGTCTGATTTGGATTGATGGTTGTGATTGGATGTCAATAAGATGTCTTAATTTTTGGCCAAGGTTAAAAGTTGTAGTATGAAATAGGTTTAGGTCAAAATTAGGGAAAATGATAAAGATGAAGGGTTGAGATTGAATTATGAGATAATTAAATCAAGGGATATAATTAAATGATATTTCAAAAGATAAGATTTGATGTGGAAAATAAGATTGGCATGAATAAAGAGGTGATAGGAGAAATTAAATAATAAAAATTATTTAATCTAGGTGGCGAATGAATAATTAAATAAGGAGGATATTATTTAATTATAGAGGAATGTGATGAAGGGAATCATTTTGAATTAAATAATGATTTAATTCTAAATTCAAGAGAGTGGACTAAATTAGATAAATAAAATTCATTTAATTTATGAGAAAAGAGGCTAATGAATAATTAAATAATTAAAATAATTATTTAATTATAGTGGAAAGTGGACAAAAATTAAATAAATAATAATTTATTTAATTTTAGAAAGAATAAGACTTAATTAGTGATGTAATTAGATAAATAAAATTTATCTAATTAATCATGAAGAAATAAAGATAAAAATGAATTAATTAAATAATTAAATAATTAAAAATTATTTAATTAATAGAAGACATATGACTTTGGAAAATAATTAAATAATTAAAATTATTTAATTATCAAATACAAAAGGGGAAATGACGAAGAATCTAAGAGTCGCAAGCCTAGGACAATTTTTAGTGTCTACATCAACATCCCATCATCGTCCTATTCTTATATCATCATCATCCCATCATCATCCCAATCTTATTTCATCAACATCCTATTTTTCCATCATCATCCATTTTCCTCTATCCATACCTTAGCTTCTTTGAAATGATGTTACTCGACACAAATCTCATCATCTCGAACATCACCTCAAAGAGGGGAAAATGTAGACACTAAAAATTGTCCTAGGCCTGCGACTCTTAGATTCTTCATCATTTACCCTTGTCTTTGATATTTAAATAATTAAAATTATTTAAATATCAAAGACAAGGGTAAATGATGAAGAATCTAAGAGTCGCAGGCCTAGGACAATTTTTAGTGTCTATATATATATATATATATATATCAAAGTTTGTTGTACATGTCATCAAAATATACAATACTATTGCGGCTTGTGACAACTAGATCCCTTAGGACCTAGTGGTCGCATTTGTCTAGTAGTATTCTGTCGAAAGACAGTGGTGTGCGATCATGATCGTGATCCAATGTATTGAGAGAAAAATCTAAGCCCTGTATCTTTCCAAGGGCCTCCTGATGTGCTCCTACTATCTGATATCTCTTCTCCTATAGCCTGGCTAGCTTTTCCCCTAGTCTCTCAAACTCTACTAGGGTTTGGGATAACTATGCCTCTGGGGTAGCATCAGCTCAGTGGACGTGCATCCTCAAACTCTCATACGCTTCCCACACTCTAATGTATGGCCTAAAAGACTCTAGGTCTTGATCCATAATGGGTGGGGACACATTGTCTAATTTTGTGGTGTCATCATCAACTAATGGGGGCACTATATCTATCTCCACCTATCAATAGAGATCCCGAAAGTCTCTCACAAATCCTACAAGGTAGAAACAATAAATAATAAATACACATCATGATATATATAAAGCATAGCAACAAACAACATATCATCACCTATATCTTTGGTAGGCTATGTGAAATCAGCCTTGTCATGTGTAGGGGGCATGAAGGATGTGCTAGCCTATCCATGAATGTGTGTACTATGCTTGCTATAGCCGCTGCTCATGATCTAGTAATACAAATCGGAGAGGGCTCTCCCAACTCATACCCTACTGGATCCTCATCTACTGCCTCATGACCCTTGCTCATGGACTACTCCTTGTCCTCATCCTCATCCTCACCCCCCTCTTGGTCCTCATCCTCCTCCTCATCTCCTCTATCCTAGTCATCATAGTCAGGGTCAACATCTTCATCATACTCCTCATCTATGACATCTATAAAGATGTTTGCAACCTCGTAGCATGTCTTCTTGCCCCTATCCTATACCTCATCTCCCTCATCTAGGAGTGGTCCTGCATTACCTATCGGCTCCTCTATAGGAAACATGGTAGTTGGTCTTGATACTTTCCACACTCCTCATAGTCATCTTATGCACCAACATCATCAGTATTAGAGATTGGAGGAATATCATGATCTGAGTACATGGAGTCAGAGTGGACAACATCCTCTATAGTGAACCATGCAGAATCACCAGGCCTCTTGGAACTATGCACTGATCTCCTAAAGAAGGGTTGTGCCCTAGATGCTATTTGAATCTAGCCCAACTATCGCATGATCGATCGTAGTAGAAAGGATGCACTATGTAATCATGTTTTCCAATAAAAAATATGTCAAATTGTAATCTCCTCATCTATTGAGTGTGATTTGGTCTCTAAAGGATCTTGTCCTCCTCTAGTCAGTCAAATTGCACTCTCTAGAACTATAAATAACCATACTGCCAAAACCATTGTAGAGGATAGTTGAACACCCGAGCATAACTCAAGGCTATTAGAGACAGGAAGCCGATAGGTCTAGTATAAGTAATATACCCAAGCAACCAAACTTGTAGAAGTGTACAGTGTACCATACTATCCACCTCCCAAAAGACAAACTTTCCAAGATAATAATATAAGTGCACTAGGATACAACACCCCCAAGCATACACTATCCAGTGCTTTGCCATCCCTTGTATCAGGTGTACTAGTCTTACCTCCAGGTGTGCTCCCTAGCAATTAGGGATGAGTACTAGTGAAACTGTAAGCATCATAATTTATCTAACCAATGCGGATTGTGAATATAGTAGCATCACTAGATCAATTTGTGCCCTCACTCTCTCATCATGCACTCGTCTACAAAGGGAATACTACATGTCATATTTCATCTTGTGGAATTTCCACTCTACTCAAAAAAATACTTGCTCACCTTGAATAGGAACTCAAAGTATATGATGCACGTCCTCTCATGTGATCATCATCTCACCAGTTGGTAGATGGAATGTGCATGTATCAGCATCCCAACACTCTTCTAGCACCATCAACATCGAATCATGGTACCTCATGGGGGACATGAGGTAGGCCTACTATATTCTATATTGGAATCTTGTCAGATGTTGTGGTTGTGTTGTTGAGATGTGGTTGTAATTGATGTCAACACTATTAGCCTTATTGTACTGAAGGTTGTATATGTTGAGGATATTGAAAAAATTGTGAAAGAAAGAGTTGTAGGTTACTAGTGGAACACTGAAGGTCATGAAGGTATTTTGTTATGTGTATTGAAGATTAGCTATTGTGGATTAAATGGTTTATTGTTGAGAGTATCTAGTTCATCTACCAAATGTTTCAGAGGTCTACGTGAAGAATTGATCATCTTGTGTTCTGATAGTGTTTCTATGGCCTTTTTTAGTGTTCTTGATTGAAGTTTGTGTAATTCTAGTTGTTGTGGATGCCTCTATGTTAGTTTTTGGTGTTTTTGGATGTTTCTAGATCATTCTCTATCATTGTTGTATGTCTACATTGATCAGTGTGCTTGTGGTCAAATATTTTTCTTGTGCATGTTCAAGTTTTCATGTTCCTAGCTGACATGCTGGTCGTAATGTGTTGTAGATCCTTGGAGACTGAAATTTGAATGTTTGGCACACTCATGGATATTGTTTTGGGTCACATCATTGTATTGGTCGATGGTGTTTAATTCACATTGAAAATTTAAATGTTAATTTGGGCCAACATTATAAATATGTTTTATTTTTCTGGATGACTAAGTGGTTGATGTAATTCCATGATACAAATATATATGATTGATTGATTTAGCAAAGTTATTGTGTGTGAAGTGAGAAAAGCCAGAGATAGTGAAACTATGCAAACATTGATCTATTCATTCAATTTTAGAGCAGAGTGAGAGTGAAGAGTGAAGGAAATTTTTTTTGCTTAACTGGAACTGTAATCAGGCTTATGTAGAAGCTATTTTCTTAGTTCATACCCTCTAGATTTAATCCTATTTTGTATTTTTGGGAAGTGGGCCCTATTGTATTTGATCAGTGAGCTCTAGGCAGCGTGTTTGAATGCATGTCTATTCCCCTTACTATTTTCATTATACTTTTAATAGGGTATAATATTGTGGACTAACATCCACCGTAGTTTTTCCCCTAACAGGGTTTCCATGTAAAAAAAATTTGGTGTTCTCTATGTTTATGATGTGTTGATTGCTTATGGTTTACTATTCATTCATCAGATCTAAGATTAAAGTTAATTAAAGATTAAAAAGTTTAATATTTTTTGATAACTGATTCACCCCCCCTCTCATTTGTTTATCCTTTTTTTCCATTAATTGGTATTAGAGCAGGTTCCTCTAAAGAATTTTAAAAGATTGAGGTGATCTGAGATGGCATCATAGAAGAAGGACAATCCTAAATTCAATGGAACAAACTACTCACTGTGGAAAGCTAGGATGGAGAGTCATTTGAGGTGTATTGGTTAACCCTACTGGAAGATTACTAAGAATACATATGTTATTCCTTAGAATGGTCTTTCCAGTGCTAATGAGATTAAAGAGGATGAGAATAATGTTAGGGCTATGGAAGCTTTGTTGAGTGCGCTAACAGATTTGGAAATGGAAAATATGATAGGTCTGAAGAAAAATCATGAGATTTGGATGAAGCTAGAAACTTTGTATGGAGGAGATGTATATGTGAAGATGGCTAAGCTACATAGTTTGAAAGGAAAGTATGAAAATTTGAAGATGGGTGAAGATGAAAATATTTCTTCTTTTATGCAGAGAGTAAATGAACTAGTGATGGGTATTAGATGTGCTGATGGTACCCTATAAGAGAAATTAATTGTAGCTAAAGTGCTTAGATCATTTCCTCCCTCTTACAAAGAAAAGGCTCATGCTATTAAAGAAACCAGATCATTGACGAATATGACAAGAGATACACTGATTGGTAAACTTGTTGCCTTTGAGTTGAGTGAATTTGGTGAATCTGTTCTAAAAACTGAATTTGCATTCAAGGCTACTGTATCTAGAAGAAAAAAGTAAAGATATGATCTAGGGGAATCTTCTAGAAAGTCATTCAAGTATGAGGAAGAAATGAAATAGCTTGAAGATGAAGAAAGATAAGTAGAAGAATTGGAAGCAGTGATTGTGAAGAAAGAAGAAAGAGGAAAAGGTAAGTATCAAGGAGTGTTGCCTATTAAATGTTTTTTCTTGCAGTAAAATAGGTCATTTTGCATTAAGGTGTCTTGAAAGAGTGCCTAGATCTAAGCCTAACAATTCTAGATTCCAAAATAAATGTTACTATACTGAAGGAGTGACTGATGACGAATCTGATAAAGATAATGGAAATGAAGATGAATGGGTTTTCATTGCTACCATTGAAAATAGTCTCGTGGCTACTGAATCTACTAAAGTTGAGAAAGCTCTTACAACCTGAATTGAAGATAAGGATGAGTGGGTTATTGATAGTGGATGCTCACATCATATGACTGGTGAAAAAAATAAAATTTGTAAGTCTAGGAAAGTATGATGATAGGGTTGTAATATTTGGAGATAACAATGTTGGTGTGATTTGTGGCAAAGGATCTATTTGTCTTGGTGGTAAGCACAACACTAATGATGTTCTTTATGTTGAAGGCTTGAAGCATAACTTTTTGAGTGTTGGACAAATGGTGGACAAGGGTTATGATCTTCAGTTCAAAGATGGAAGATGCAGGATACTTGGAA
Organism: Sequoia sempervirens; assembly: GCA_007258455.2. Lineage (NCBI taxonomy): Eukaryota > Viridiplantae > Streptophyta > Pinopsida > Cupressales > Cupressaceae > Sequoia > Sequoia sempervirens. Next base: position 748,464,292 of record VDFB02193867.1, read on the forward strand.
GCTCTGGAAAGGTAATTGCTTCAGGTAAAAAGACATAAGGTAATATTTTTCACCTGAATACTGCTAGTGAAAGTTGTTTAATTGCTCAAGTAGATGAAATTTTGTTATGGCATAGGAGGTTTTGTCATGTGAACTTTGATAACATTGTAAAAGTATGTTCCACTCAAGCAGTAAGAGATCTACCCAAGCTAGTGAAGCATGTTAACACAATTTGCAAGGAATGTCAAAAGGGAAAATAGACTAGAGTTTCTTTTCAAAGCAAACAACATAATTAAAAAGGATTATTGGAGTTGGTACATACTAATCTATGTGGTCCCTCTAGAGTTAGAAGTCTTCATGGAAAAAGGTACTTTAAGCTTCTTATTGCTAATTACTCTAGAATGATATGGGTTGCTTTCTTAAGAGAAAAATGTGAAGAATTAGGAAAGTTCAAAAGTTTCAAAGATATGGTAGAAAATGAGAAAGGTCTAAAAATCAAATGCTTAAGGTGAGATAGAGGTGGTGAATCCACCTCCAGGGAGTTTAATTCCTTTTGTGAAGAGAATGGAATTAGAAGATAGTTATCTACTCCCCAAACCCCTCAACAGAATGGAGTTGCAGAAAGGAAGAACATAACAATTCTAGATGCTACTAGAACAATGATGATAGAAGGAAATAAGCCTCACATCTATTGGAGTGAAGATGTAAGCACTGTTGTGTACACTTTGAATTGAGTAAATGTCAATAGTAATTCTAGTAAGACTCCTTTTGAACTATGGTTTGGTTATAAGCCTATTGTCAGATATTTCAAGATTTTTGGAAGAAAGTGTTATATCAAGAGAGATGAGGATATAGGCAAGTTTGATGAAAAAAGCGATGAAGGAATATTTCTAGGTTACTCTACCAAAAGCAAGGCCTACCAGTGCTACAACAGAAGACTAAGAAAGATGGTTGAGAGTGCAAATTTCAGAGTTGATGAGGACTCTATGAGATCATCTAAATATTGTGGATATGATTTAGATGACTAGGAAGACAACACAAAAAAAGGGAAGAATGCTCAGACACAAAATCAAATTCAAATTGTGCCATATGTTTCAGTAAAACAACTTCAATTTGTTCTGGTAAATAAAGTAAGTCGGGAAGGAGAGACAAGTGCAAGTGTAGAAGAAAGAACAAAAGAACCGAAAGCTCAAGAGACTCCTAAAGTTCCAAGGTATATAAAGCTATATCATTATGAAAATCAAATTAGAGGAGACAAGAATAAAGGTGTGCAAACTAGGAGAAAAATTGTTGAAGAATATTGCCTGATTTCTAAGATTGAACCTAACGATGTCAATGAAGCCTAAAATGATGAACACTAGATGGAAGCTATGAAAGAAGAATTAATGCAAATTGAAAAGAATGATACATGGATACTTGTTCCCAGACCTAAAGATGAAATTGTAATTGGTACTAAATGGTTCTTTCAGAATAAGTTGAATGAATAAGGTGAAGTTGTCTGGAATAAAGCAAGATTGGTATGTAAAGGGTATTCACAAATGGAAGGTATTGATTTTGAAGAAACCTTTTCCCCTGTTGCCAGAATTGAAGCTGTAAGGTTATTTCTTGCTTATGCTGCATATAAGAACTATAAAGTCTATCAAATGGATGGGATGTCATCCTTTTTGAATGGAGAACTAGAAGAAGAAAATTATATTCAACTAACTGATAAGGAAGACATGGTTTGCCAATTGAAGAAATCTCTATATGGACTTAAGCAAGCCCTTAGAGCCTGGTATGCTAGACTAGAAAAATACTTATTTTTAAATCTTGGATTCATTAAAGGTACTACTGATAGCAACTTATATTTCAAGTTGGATCATGACAAAGAGTTGATTATTGAGGTCTTTGTTGATGACATTATTTTTGGAGGAGATGATAATCTATGTATGAAGTTTGCTAATGAAATGAAGAATGAATTTGAGATGAGTATGATTGGAGAAATGAAGTTTTTTCTTGGATTGCAAGTTACTTGGTTAGACAAGGGGATTTTCATATCTTAGTCCAAATATGTGATAGAGTTGCTAAAGAATTTTTGCATGGAAGACTCAAAGTGAGTTAGTACTCCCATGGTAACTAGTTACAAGTTAACACATAATGATGATTCTCCTACGGAAAATCAAACAAGATATAGGTCAATGATTTGTGGATTGCTCTATTTAACTCAGACTAGACCAAACATAATGAATGTTGTGTGTATGGTTGCTAGATTTTAGGCTGATCCAAAAGAATCACATGTGATTACTATTAAGAGAATCTTCAGATATCTAAAATGAAGAATTGATTTTGGGATTTGGTATCCAAAGGATGATCTTACCTTGAGTGCATATAATGATGTAGATTGGGTAGGAGATGTTGATGTTAGGAAGATTAATAGTGGCAGTGCCTTCTTCCTAGGGAAGAAGCTGGTGTCTTGGTTGAGAAAAAATCATAATTTTATTTCTCTATCTACTACTGAAGCAGAGTGTATTGTTGCTGCAAACATTTTTACTCAAGTGATGTGGATGAAACAGATGTTGAAAGATATCAAGGTGGTATATAAAGAGCCTATTTCCATATACTGTGACAATTCATGTGCAATAAACATTTCAAAGAATCTGGTGCTACACTCTAAGACTAAGAATATATCCATCAAGTTTCACTTCTTGAGGGAGAAAGTAAATGAGGAAGAAGTCAGACTAGAATATGTGCCTACCAAAGAACAGGTTGTAGACATATTCACTAAGCCATTGTCGAAGGATACTTTTGAGTATCTCAGAGAAATGCTAGGGGTGATTACCCCTCCTAATAAGAACTAAGAGATGCATTTACTTGCATCAATTTGTGTGTTTCATAGATATTTTTTGATCCAGATTGATGATTTTGTGGCTGCTACTCAGTGGGAGTAGTCAAATGTGCAGACATGTGGTTCAGATCTTGTATGTTGAAAGGTAATGCTTACCTTTTCCATTGATGTCAAAGGGGGAGAAGAGCAATGTGAAAAATCCCTTTTGGGGAGGAGAGAAATTAAGAAGAAGCGTTAGAATCTAAGGGGGAGTAAGTGTGTTAGGTTGATGGTATTTTTCACATCATGTGTTGCCATTAATGCCAAAGGGGGAGATTGTTGTAAGTTTGTCATATGTTGTGGTTGTGTTGCTGATATGTGGTTGTCATTGATGTCATCACTATTAGCATTATTGTACTGAAGGCTATATATGTTGAGGATATTGAGAAAATTGTGAAAGAAAAAGTTGCATGCTTCTAGTGGAACAATGATGGTCATGAAGGTATTTTGTTTTGTACATTGAAGATCAACTGTTGTGGACTAAAGGGTTTATTGTTGAGAGGATCTAGTTCATCTACTAGAAGTTTCAGAGGTCTGCATGATCATGTTGTGTTCTGACAATGTTTCTATGGTCTTTGTTAGTGTTCTTGATTGAAGTTTGTGCAATTCTAGTTGTTGCAGATGCCTATCTGTTAGTTATTGGTGTTTGTAGATGTTTCTAGATCATTCTCCATTATTGTTGTACGTCCACATTGATTAATGTGCTCGTGGTCAAATATTTTTCTTGTGCATGTTCAAGTTTTCATGTTCTTGACCGACATGATGGTGGTAACATGCTGTGGATCCTTGGAGATTGAAATTTGAAATTTTTTCACACTCATGGATATTGTTTTTGGTCACATCATTGTATTGGCCAATATTGTTTAATTCACATTGAAAGTTTAATTGTTAATTTGGGCCGACATTGTAAATATCTTTTATTTTTCTAGCCACCTAATTTGTTGATGTAATTCCATGATACAAATATATATGAGTGATTGGTTGATTGAAGTTAGTGTGTGTGAAGTGAGAAAATCTAGAGAAAGTGAAACTGTGAGAACATTGATCTATTCATTCGATTGCAGAGTAGAGTGAGAGTGAAGAGTGAAGGAGTTTTTTTGTGCTTAACTAGAATTGTAATCAGGCTTGTGTAGAAGCTATTTTCTCAGTTCATACCCTCCATATTTAATCCTATTTCGTATTGTTTGGCAGTGAGCTCTAGGTAGTGTGCTTGATTGCATGTGCATTCCCCTTACTGTTTACATTATACTTTTAACAGGGCATAGTATTGTGGACTAACATCCACCATGGTTTTTCCCCTAACAAGGTTTCCATGTAAAAAGAATTTGGTGTTCTTTGTGTTTCTAATGTGTTGATTGCTTATGGTTTACTGTTCATTCATCAGATCTGAGATTAAAGTTAAGTAAAGATTGAAAATTTTATTGTTTTGTGACAACTGATTCACCCCCCACCTCTTAGTTTTCTATCCTTATTTTTCCAAAAGTCTATTGGATAGGACAACTGAGAGTGGGGAGGGTGAATCAGTTATCACAAATTATAACCTTAAATTCAATTACTCAAACTAACACATAAACTAATTAAGTGATTAACCATAAAATGAAAATGCACAAACACAATAACACCAGATTTATGTGGAAAACCCAATGAGGGAAAAACCATGATGAGGATTTACTCACACTATAGAGAATATCAAAACTAATTATAGAAAGATTCACTATTTGAGATAAGGCTCACTTCTTGAAATAAGGACTCACTATCCACATGGCTACAACCCAAAGGGCTCATTGCCATAGAGATACAAAGAAGACAAAGAAGAATTGTTATAGAGAGACAACAATCCTAATGTAAAAAATATTCCACCATAATCATTGATAAACTTGCATGAATGATAGAGTTTCCCTTCTATTCACTACATCTATAAACTCGACGTTAAGCTTCACACACACACCTAACTCACACACTTTAAGAATAACATTAAAGTCATGTCTACTCTTTCACTTATCTTCCTTCTTTTCTTATATACAATTTATGTCGCTAGAACATCTTGTATTTATACTATCTCCAACCTTGAGAAAATACAAATTAGGTGAAAGCAAAACATCCTAGGGTGGAATTAGAATGAGGGTGACCCAAACACATGCTTCACCGGGACCCATAATACATCTAACACACTTCATCAACTTTGGAAATAGTACTTGACACATAATTGACTAAGCTAGTGTAAAACACATAGATCAATTAAGCTTGATACTTCAAAATGCCGAAACCATCTTCAATAGAACCAAGGCAACACAATTCTAGAACCACAAGCGATCAGAATTCAACAAAGATAAATCTAGAACAAAAATAATTATCCTAGACCTCAATTAGAACATAGAGAAACATAGTTCACAAGCACTAGAACAACATCCTCAATAGTCGAAAACCTACAACCTTCTTTTAATACAATTTTCACAATATCCTCAACATATACAATCAACAACAACTAGCAGATAACCAGCTGACTGGTTGACATCAATGATAACACTTCATTCCTCTTTCCATTCTTGCAACATAGTCCTATAGTCTATATCAACTATGTATCCTCCATACCTAGACACTGATGCAAATTGGTGGGCTCCTAACCAAAAAAGCAAAAATATGTTCTATAAGCAGTCTAAACTCTTCAATTTTTACATCAAAAATCATAAAAGTGTACTAAATTTGTTCTAGTGTGCTTTCGTAGAGGCCCTAGACACTTTACAACCCTTTTGGGACACTTCATGAAGAAACAAGACACTTTACAAAAGAGTGGGACACTTTATGAAAAAATGGGACACTTTACAAAAAAATGGGATACTTTACAAAAAAAAGGGGACACTTTGTGAACATTTTTTCCAAGGCCCTAAATTAACCTAGAAATGCATAAAAATCATAAAATAATTGTGTAAGGAAAAAGCAAAGGTAGAAGAATCAACTCACCTCATGCTGACGCTCATTCCTGCAACACGTCTAGTCTTGCAGGCATGTATTCTCATCTACTAGGAATCTTTCACTTTTTTTCAATCACTTTCAAGCTTAAAAAAGCTAAAAAATAAAATAAGCTAGAATTTACCTCACTTTTTTCCCTTATGTAGGTTAAAAATAGGGTTATTACTATATTAGGGAGAAAAAGTGCTTTTCATTCAAATTAACATAACAGGTGCTAGAGGGATCTGCTTTCATCACCATTTGTTTCATTGGAATTGGGATTGCTCTCCCGACATCATGAAATGTCTATAATTATGTGGCATGGTACTTGGAAGTGACCTATGATATGACTCATCCTATTCAATGTGGTTAGACTACTACCTTCATTCCACCTCCATAAAGAAAGCAAAATAAAGGGGGGGAATACATCTACCCTCGAATGTAATTTCTAGAAAGAAGTTAGGAAAAAAGGATTCTTGGATGACTAACAAATTTATGTTGCAAGATGCACTTCCTAATTTTGTGGTTTTGCAGATGACTACACTAAGGGCTTCATTCTTTCATATTGTGAATGGGTATCCTTTTATGAGATAAAGCATATTGTTTAGAGTCCTTTAGCTTACATATGCATGTAGGGTCATATGGGTGCTAAAGTGGGGGCTAGATGTGACCACCAAAATTGTACTCCCTTCTTGAAGATAGTAGAATCCTCGGTCTAATTTAGACCTATTTTGGGTACCCTTACATTAATTACCCTTTTAAAATAATCATTTATAGGCCCCTAAAACCCATTACACTCAAAAATCCCATAAAATCATTCAAATGCTTGAAAATCCCTGAACACCACCTCAAAAAGCTATGGTGGGAATCATTCACCACCTTGGGTGAATGAGTCCCCTTAGATGGGAACCATTCACTAAGGGTGGCGAACGGGTCCCGTTTTGGGGAATTTTTCAATTTTGAGTGGGAAATTTATGTTTTTAATTCAAAATTTTGGTGGATGTCAGCCTTTGATATCTAAATAACGGTCAATTAGGTGTTAATTCCTATAAAAGCAAGTTTCTAAGTCCTTTTTATCAACTCTAAGCACTTTGGGAAAGAATTTTTGAAGAGATAAGCATCAAGAATCTTCAAGCAATCTTTTACAAGAGCATTCTAATCTCAAGAGTGAGTAAAGTTGAAGCATTGGAGCAACATTAAATTATTTTTGTTTGTATTCAATCTCACTTTCAATCAAGATCTAGTATTATCAAGGGTTGATCATGGATGCCTATGGTGAATCATGATGGATTCTAGGTTGGGGAGATGCAACTAGCCATCAAGCCAAGCCTAAAGACTTGTTTCCTAAGTGATTCCATCATCCATTATCACTCTACATTTAGCCAAAGGAAGGTACAAGCAATATTGGAGCTTGTTTGGGGTGATTAAAGGTCACAAAAAGTGAGTCATTCATCTTTACATTTCCATTCTTTCATGCTAGAATATGATAGCATCATGTTTTAGATTTCCTAGTCTTAGACACATTTAAGCCTAGGGTTTTTCATGCAATTGTCATTATTTCTATCAATGTTTAATTACCAAACTAGGGGTTTGGCCAAGGAAAACCCCCCATTAGAAAATCAATATGATTTTTTTTTTAGGTGTATTTCACAGATTCAGATCCAGAACTCAAGTTGGAAGGAAAGGGAAAGTGTTGAAGTGCAGATCAGAGCTTTCAATTTTTAGAAAAGCAGAATGAGACTGATTCACCAAGAGTGGTGAATGAGTCCCACTGTAGTTGTTTTCTAGATCTGTTTGTAGATTTTGATACCCTTTTTCTTGAAATAGACTCCCACGTAGAAATCTTGATTTTGGATTGATTCACCCATATTTTTGAATGAGTTCCAGCTAGTCAAAAAGTCAAAATCTCTAGAATTTTAGAGCTATTTGTAGTCACTTCAAGGTTTCCAAGTGCACATCATTTACATTTTTTCTTTTCTATTTTATTTTACTCACATTTCTAAGGCATTTTATAGGTCGTTTCTTTGAATTAGGGTTTTCTTTTACAACTTGCATTGCATTGTCTTTTCCAAGTCTAAACTTGGTGCTAGACACCTAATTATTTTATATTTGGTCCCTAGGATATCCCTATTGCAAGACTTCAATATTCTTTGCATTAAGATCTCTAGGGTTATCCTTGAGTGGAATCCTTTTGAAAGTGGGTGCAAATAAATCATCATCATTCCACCATTTTTCATAGGTTCCAATTATGAAGGAAACTGCACCAATAATTGAGGAAGAAAAGGAAAATGCAAAATAATAATGCCAATATATGCCCCCACTTTAAAGGAATTGCTAAACAACATACTGTGAGCAATTACTTTAAAGGAGCAAATGAACAATGCAAACAAGAAGGAAGACATTAGAGGCAACATGGAAAGCCCTATGCAAGTCATATGTTTTCGAGTAAATCTATGTCATGCAAGAGAAAAGGAAAAGAGGGGTTGCCCCAAAAATGAAAACATGAAACACATAAGGTATCTATGGATTTTGGGTTAGTATTTCCTTCGTTACGGGGTGATCCCACAATACTAGTTTATAATTTTTGGCCAAACTTGGCACTGAACTCATTTTTTCTAACTAAATCTTCACTTTTGGGAACCCTATAACAGCTAAACCATGAGGGATTTGAAGATAATGCAAACTAGTGATTTGTGAAATTTGGCTATAGATTATAAATATTATTTTTTCAAAACTTTTGGAATCATATTGCACTTTTTCTATCTCCTTCAAAAACTAGGTTTTTTCACGAAACACCATTTTTAAGGAGTGACACTTATCGTATAACACATAACTTTTTTCCATGAAGGATAAAATTCTTTTTTTTTTAAATTTAGATTTGTAACTACGATATCTAGTGCTTCCAATTGGTTTTATAGTTTTTTATTGAATATTTTTTCCTTAATCAAGTTTCGAAGTCAAACTAATTACAATTCAGAAATAAGCAGACTATATAACACAACTTTTATTGTATGTATCAAAATTCTTTCTTTTTTTTGTTGGATCAAGGACTTCAATATCTAGTGCATTCATATTTTCCATTTGTTTTTTGATAATATTCTATTTTTCCACATGTGTAGAATAGAGAGCTCTATTTTCGGTGAAAAACTACATTCACAAGAAATAAAAAGTAAATATAATAATAAAATTAAATGTATTTAAAATTATACTTTTTTAGGAAGCTTGTAATAAGGACTACATAATTACAAAAAATAAAATTTAAATGAATTCCTTTTATCCCCCAAAAGGTAAATTAAAAGTGATTTTTTATCAACATTTTGATAGGTGTAAAGGAGACTCTATTATAGGTATGGTTTAAAACTAGCGAGGTTCTATCCAAGGGGGTTTAATATAAGGTAGTTTGATCAAACCCTCTTCAATTGAAATGCTTTAAATTGATATTTTTAAGGATTAAATCATTATATTTTCTAAAAATATGTGATTTAAGCAAAAATCAAAATCCCCCAGAAATTGTAAACTAGCTTTGTGGGATCACCCTACAATCTTTTAGTTTTTTAGAGAGATCAAAATTGTCATCATCCCCAAATACACATATAACTAGAAGAATGACACAAAGAGAGTAAAAAAAAAGAAAAAACTTTCAGGTCAACATGGAAGAGACATAGGGTGTCTTGACACCTTCCATCATACCTAAAAGGAAAACACAAGACAAAAGAGAAAAAGAGAAAATGAAAAGGAATAAGAAAAATAAATTATTTTGGGTCAACATGGAAGATATATGAATGTATCTAGACCTTTTGCCATCCCCAAAAGGAAAACACATGACAAAATAAAATAATATAAATATAAAAATAAAAAGAGATATATGACATAGAGAAGAATGAAGGTACAAATAGAGGAATGTCATGAAGAGAGAGAGCATCAAACATAACATAACTGGGGATCATATTATGCACATACAATCACAAAAAAAAAATGAAAAAGAAGAAATAATGTACAAGACTAGTAAATAAAATGTGATTCAACCTATGAGAATGTCAACCACCTCCCAATCATGTTCGTTGTATACCAAAGGAAGGAAACTAGCAAAAAGGACAAGAGTAAGTGCCGAACTAGGAGAAGCACTAGGTTCAACACTCTTTGTAGGAGATTTTTTGTTTAAGCTCAAGGAAGAGTGGAAAATAATGTATTCAATTCATTATGCACCTCTTTGTCAATTTTAGAAACCTCATCATCATCATCCAAGTTGATCACAATAGGAGGTTGAATGATAATATACATGGAAGAGTTCAACTCTTGTTGTAGTTGTTGTATTGGATTATTTTGTTTCAGGGTAGGGGTAGAATCATCATGCATTTTTTTAGGTAAGTTTGGATCTTGACTTTCTTTAGTTAATTCTACATGTAACCTATGATAAATGGCATGATGTCTACGCCTATGCTCTCGAGCACCTCTATTTATTTTAGTCTTATTTTCAAGTTACAATTGTGTAGGAGCAGGTTGATCAACCATAGGTTTCTTTTCTTCCTTAAGGGGAGGAACAAAAAAAGTCTCAGCGAGTTGTTCAACCAATTTCTCCTTGACCTTGTAAACTTGTTTAATTTTAGACAATGTGATGGGATTGTTTTGATTGTCTCTTGGTCTTTTTTAGGAAGTAGGTGAAGTTTTTGTGTTAGGTTGGTCTTGGTCATTTAGGACTTCTTGAATTTCAATCATGGTTTCTTAAAGAATGGTAGGCTCAGTGGTGAATGGGTAAATTTTTAGGAGGGATAACTTCATAATCTTCTTTGTCTTGAAATTTTAATATGACAAGAAAAAGAAGTCCTCCCATGGTTTTATTAGTTCCATAGGTTATGACCAAAAGGAATAAAAGGAAAAGTTACCTTTTAAGGATAAAGGGATAAAGGGTGAGATTTTCATGGAGCAAAGCCATGGGCATCCTAGCTTCACATGAAATCGATCCAACTACAGGATTATGGAAAATGACGTATCTAATATTTTTGGTCTTATTTGCAATCACAAGGTGATCAATCCAATCGTAGGGAAAGTGAAGCCATAATGTGTCTTGATCCATGCTTTCAGTTTATCATAAATATCTTGATATATTTCATGCAAGACTAAGAATTCCTCAGTTATAAAATTCTCTCGACATGCGGGATCTAGGAGTATCCCATTAGTAGGCTTGTCATAGATGTAGCCAACTATGTAAAGAGGACCATCAAGTATATGTTTAATTATGTATTTAGAAGAGAAAGCAATGTCAAGAGGATTTTAAGGTTAGTCCTTACAATGGATAATTTCTATCACTCCTACCATCTAATCTATAGGATCATTGTCTATAGGATTATTTTGAATGGAATCATTGTTATCATCATCTGTATCGACATTCATCACATCATTCTTTTTAGTTTCACTAGCTTTGACAAATGAAATATTATGTTTGGGCATGGGGTTGGTGAATCTTTGCAAGTTTTGGTTAGGAGGGGCACTGACTTATTTCCTTCATCACTAACACCTCCAATGGATATATGGTCAGGATCAATGAGGTCTTGCACCAGATATTTAAGATGCATGCAATGTTCCATGTCATGTCTATTTTGTCAATGATAATGACAATAAGAATTTGATCTAAAGCTTGGGGGTAAAGGCTTATTAGGGCTAGGTGTTTTTATAGGAGGAGATGTAATTATTTGTTGTTCTAAAAGTTGGGACATTATTTTGAACACCTAAGATACTCAAATGGGGGGTGACTCAGTATCTTCTTAAACTTATTGAACATGCACCATCCAAATAATCCAATGCATATAATAGTAAGAATGAGAAAGAGCATTAGCAAAACATAAAAGAACACAAAACATGAACACCTAGTTTTTTACGTGGAAAACCAAAAATGGGAGAAACTACGGTGAGGATTAGATCACAGTATAATATAACCGATTATAAGATATTACAAAGGGTGGCTCACTACCAGGACTCACTGTCATAAAATGGTAGGCTCACTACCTAAAAAGATATAATGTATAAAAGACTTACAACCAGAATATGAACTAATAAATTTACACCTAACAAGTGTTGATTTAGTTCCTTTGATACATAGTAAATTGAAATTGCATACTTCTTGTGATAAAATCACATACCAACAAATATGTATTCATTTTGATTCATCTTTGCATGCTTTACTATCACTTTCAATCTCAAAAACTCACTATATATATTTGACTCATCCGCAAGAATCAATTAACTTGGCCTTATTAGATGCAACCCTTATTCATTAAAAAGATTAACTATCGGCTTCAAGCTTGTACAAAACTTTTCCAAAAACAATTCAAGCATACAATACACTATAATATGTTGACATGGACCCAATATAGGTCACAAATACATTCACAACATAAAATTAATTTATTATAACATCAACTATTGATTAGGTCGTCTAGGGATAGACCTAATAATTAAATACAACTGAGTGATGCCAACATGCCATACGAGCACTTGTGCACATGAAATTTTAAATATACAAAACTTCCAACATCCAAAGACCATTTCTCAAAACCACAAGTTATGATATTCATCAACGAAGGATTGCAGACCAAAATATTGGTGGATAATAACTATTTATGCATACTAGTTCTGCATACCGGATCAAGCTTGAACTTATGGTGATGTAATTATAACTCATATAACATGGTGACATCAATGAAAATACAAAAGTTTCATAATGAGATGTTCTTCTTCATTCTTCCAACAATCTCCCCCTTTGTCATTGATGGAAAAATGTTCCAAAAGAATGCACAAACCTCCTATGTGCAACACACTCTCTCCCTTTCTCTTCATGAAATTCTTTCCCCCTTTGACATCAAAGACAAAGGGTGGTCCAAAATAGTGTTTATATAAAACAAATCTAACTCCCCCTTAGGAGTATAAACTGAAAAAGCATTACCTGAAGGAAGGTGAGCCTTGAATCTCTTGAGAATACCTTGCCATGTTGACTTTCCATTCTCCCAACTCTTCTTAGAAGATATCAACATTCTATTCAAAGACTCTAATTCCATCAATATTTCTTCTACATCATCTAGAGTGCATGGAGTTAGATTGATCTTTTCTAGTTTTTCTGCATTAGCCAAAGCATTGGTTACCAGAGTGTAATCCATTCTCATAAGGTCATCTAATTGATTGAATCTTCTGATGATTTCTTCTTTCTGCTTCTGTAGAATAAAGAATTTCTCTCTATGAATAGTGATAGCATTCCAAGTTGACATGTCTCTATCATTAGATGCATTGTATGTACTAGAAATAACTATCAACTAGGACTCAATGGAGTCCATGAGATCTTTGATACTTTGTGTGGCATTCAAAAACTTTATATAGTAAGAAAATATAGTATTTTCTTTAGACTCACAAGATTACTCAACTTCTAAGCTCTTTTCCACATTGGTGTGTGCTAGAGCACACTTATCATGGAGTTATGAAATCCTTTTCTCTACCATTTTATCCTCAATCTCTTGCCTGGTCTTCTTTCCTATTCTAGAGTCATATTCCTTAAAGGAGTTCAATAGAAGTTTCAAGTTTTCTACCAGAGTGAGAGATCTATCTATTGATGTACCAAGGGTGGCCTCCTACAAAGCTTTAAGGGTATCATCAATGAGTTATGTCCCCTTTTGGTGTGTTTATAGAATTTAATTTCTTCTAGATGCATGAAATGCATCTCCTAACACCAATTTGTGAATTGGAGATATTTTTTCAAAATACAACTTCCTTGAACCATACCAAGTTGTAGAAGTTTTGGAGGAATTACTGATTTGAACCTTATTTTCTTGGATAAAAAGCATTTTAGTACATCATCTCTAGAGGAGGATTCTTCGGATGACCTTTGTGATTCTACAACCTACCTTTTTTCTTCTTCATTCTTGTTGGTAGATTCCCCATCTCTTTCTTCTTCCTCTACTCTTTCTTCTTCTTATTTTTCATCTTTGTCACTTTCTTCTTCATTCCTTTCACCTTCACTTTATCTTTTTCTCCTTTAGCTTATCCCAGAGGGACAACATCAAGCTTCTTTGCTTCAACTTCTTCCTTATTTTGTTTCTCTATCTTTGGAGGATCATTTGTAACACCTGTTTCGAGAAGGATGTCTTCTTTTACCTCTATAGAATCCTCTTCTCCTGATTTTGGTGCAAAACCGAATGAGAGTGCAACAAACATGCCATATTTCTTATCCATACCCCTGATGATTTCTATAGTTTCTTTCTTTATTTTCCTTATTTTCCTCTTATCTTTTTCATTAGAGTATTTACTCTTTTCTTCATCTGAAACATCTTTGAGCATACCTTCTTCAAGGTTTCAATATCATTTATGGTCAAATATGATCCAATTTTCTCAAATGTCCCATTTCTTATCTTTTCTTCTAGCTCAATAGCCTCTGATATTCTTTTCATCATGGCATCCCACAATTTCTTAGGTGCATTGGACTTAACATAGTCCCAACTAACTTCCAAAGTGATAACATATTGAATAATAGCTAAAATCAATGCTTTCTTGTCCTCTCTACCTACTTGATTATAATTTTTTGTTGTAGGCTGCAACATATCTTCAAAATATACTAAGCTATTAACTAATGCCTCTAATTTGAGAGGGGAACTAGGTCTTACCAGCACGAGGATTTTTTTTCTTCCTAGTCTAGAGATGCCTCTTATGACATCTTTTCCTTCTTCATGTCTAGTTTGGTGTGCACATGAATACCAAAACCCTGTTCTTCATCTTCTTTATATGATGAGCCATATAGATATCTCTTAGTGCCAATACTTGCTTCCTATGAAGCATCTTCACCAGAGATCATGTTCCCTTTCTTCTTTCTTATTAGTTTGGCTTCAGGGTCTTCCTCCTCTTCTTCTTTCTCTTCAATGATACTGAGGGTTTTTTTCCTTTGTTTCCTTTTCCTTTCTACCTCTTTTGAATGGTGCCACCAAAGGAGTCTCTTTCATTTTTCTTGATCTTGTAGAGGGTCTAGAAGGAGTTGATCCTTCTCCTTTACTAGGAGTATTGAGCTCTACCTTTATTGATGCAAGAGTAGAGGTTAGTTTTGAAGGAGTAGTCTTGTCAGATCTCCTCAATCTTGATGATTCTCTAGGAATTTGCTCTCTCTTGGCTCTTCCCTGTGCAATCTATTCATCAGTGAAGCTAACCTTTCTAATCATTTGATCTACATTCTTTCTTATCACAGGCATCCTATGCTTCATGCAAACTTCCATAGATTTTTCTTCATATCTGCCCACTCTTGGTTCACTAGAATCTTTTGGGCTTTACAATAAATCTTGTACATATTCTTCTACTTCATCCTCTATACCTTCATAACCCAATGGTTGGATCTAGACAGTCTAGGGTTCAACTGCTTCAATCGTGCACTCATCTGAGGAGACATGAAATATGAAATCATCCTTGTCCTTTTCATAAAAAATCCTTGGGATCCTTTCTCGTTCATTCATGTTGCTTTTGAATATAGCAAATAATTATATTAAAGAATTGTCTTGATTCTTCAAGTCACCTAAGATGTGCATATAATAAAAAAATTTATGTGCAACATGTCTTGATGTATCCCATATTACCGCATCATCTCTTCCAGGAAGCCATCTAAGAGAGTAGAACAATAGACAAACAATTAGGGAACAAAACTTAAATGAATATTTCTTCTCCTTTGTCATCTTCCTATTTTCAAACAATTGCTTCTAAAGAATTTCACATAGATAATATCTACACCATGTGTTGTCATGTCATATCAAGTGTATATAGTTATAGCAAACACAAAATTTTCCCTATTTGTGAAGTAGATCTTGTGACCGATCATTATAGTTGCATACTTCAAAACAAGATTGGTAATAGGTTTTGTTGCAAGGGCTCTTCTGTCAAATGTTTATCTAGTGAGTTCCATCACCATCTCATTTTTCACAATATTCAACATTGATACGGGTCTGGTATCACAAAGTCTGGAAACTACCTTAATCACTCCTTTGGTCATTAGGTGAGGTTTTTCTATCCACAAAAACTTATCATAGATTCTGCTATGAGTAGGTTTAACATATTTGTCACCAAGAGTGGATCTAAAGTTAGGAAATTAATTCCATTGATCCAACTTCTTCACAATAATATTTTCATATTCTAGTTTTATCAAGAAATCATCCCCAATGAGCTCATTGTGCCACATATCTATAAATTTGTTGTGATTATACTCCTCATTTTTTACATGGATGTACATTCTAGTGTCTTAAGTGGGCATGACACCATGAGCAATTGATGAGAAGATTCCCAGAGGGTTCTCTTCAAATACCTTCATGGAATACCTCTTATAGGAAGGTCTAGGTATTTATTACATGCTTACAACTACAGGGGTTTCCATATTTTCACAAATTGAGCTCTAATGATTTCATAAAGAATATTCTTACAAACCCACAATAGCACAGAAGAGTAAAATACCTTTTTCTTTCATGAGAACCAGAACAAGGGTTTTCTCAACTCACTCTTCAAGTCACCTCAAGATTTCTCCAAATCGCTCTCCACTTTTTTCAAATGCACAAGTGATCAAAATATCTTACAACTTTGCTTTATAGATCAATGGTTTTCCCTAATTCATATTAAATATGGGTATGTGCAAGATGATCATGGAAAAAACAAGCCCTTAAGTGGCAAAAAATTCAAAAAAATCAAAGTTAGGCAACTTTACGTAAAAATTTGAATAAGTTACCTATATTATTTCAAAAATATGTAAGAATAGAATCTGTAGCAAATTGAATGTAGTTTCTAAACTACTAGGGTTTTTTTTAAAATCTATTTGGGGAAAATTTAAATTTTCAATAAGAGTACTTAAATTCAGGAAAAAATAAGTAGGTGTCCAATTGACCACCTTAACCATAATAAAATTATAATATTTTTATAATATTTTAGATGTAAGTAGAGGACTCATGTCCCGATGTGATGCATATTTTTTGTAATTTTTTTCCAAGTAAATAATTAATTATGAATTTTTATTGCAACTTTTAAAAATATAAAACTCGTATGTCCGACCACCTTAACTTGGTCAAAACTTCATGAAATTCAATTTATTTTTTAATCTTATAGTATGAAGCATAGAATGACACATTTTTTGATTCAAAAAATGTGATACCATTGAAAGATATAGATGTTTTTCAATCAACCTATCAATTAGGACTTTAGTCTAATTCAAATAGAAAATGAATAATAATTATTTATTAAATTCAAAGTTTAAAGCATAATTTATATTGGTGGAAAGCTAATAATCTCCTTTAAAACCATTTTCATTTCATTAATTTTGGGTTAAAAATAAGTCATTAGCCACATACCCTGCAAATACCCATCATATTGCCACTTTTTGGCCCATCATGATCCTGCACATACCCATATGGTAGATCTGAAATTTTTGATTGAAACCTTTTTCATTGCACTAAAAAACCCTAATTTTCTCCACAAATGATCATG
Organism: Sequoia sempervirens; assembly: GCA_007258455.2. Lineage (NCBI taxonomy): Eukaryota > Viridiplantae > Streptophyta > Pinopsida > Cupressales > Cupressaceae > Sequoia > Sequoia sempervirens. Next base: position 748,481,567 of record VDFB02193867.1, read on the forward strand.
CCTGCAACTTTTCTTCTAGTTCATTTTGCATAAGCTCTGCTTATTCATTTTTAACAACATATCTTCATGCAAACATCTAAAATGCTAGGGGGTTGAATAATTTTTTTTCAATGTGCCCTCTAAGACCATGTTGGGTCTAATTATAGGAGGGATTTTCTGCATGAAATGAGGGAACAAACTCACTTGATGTTACTGGCTCTTCTTCCTTCTTCCATATCTTGTTCATTTCTTGCTTAACTTCATTCTTCTTTTTTACGTGATCAAATTGTTTTCCTCTTTTACTTTTACATACTTTTGAAATGTGTTTGAGCTTGTTGCAATTGTAGAAAATAACATTTTTTGATTTTTTTTACCTCCATTAACCCTTTTTCTACACTAATTAGCTTTGTGTCCAAAATTATTACATGAATAGAAGTAACCAAAAAAATATTGATTCATTCTACCTCCTTGAAACCAGCTCATCATCTAAGTTCTACATCCACTAGCTCTATATCCAACTTTCTTGCATGCAAAAAATTGTTTGGAGAAGGATCTAGCATACTGGTTTATTCTAATTTTACACTCTATTGCCTTGTGACCAAATTTATAACATGAAAAACAAACACCATTAAAAGATTGGTACCTTTGAGCATTTGGCTATCTATTAGGCAGTCTTCTAGATAAGCTTGTTGGATTTCTTGTTTGTTTTCCTTTACCTTGAGTCTTTTGATTATCCACTGTGTTTGGGGTCTACATAGCCTTTTAGCTTTCACTTGATCCAAAACAACCTTTTTGTTTAGTTGGTTTATGTCCTAAAATCAACTCATTGAGCTTTGTGGAGCTTGTTTTCAACTTATCTTCATAGATTCTTTCTTTTTCTAGATCTGCTCTCAAGTTTACCACTTCTTGTTCAAGCCTTGAGCGTTTATTAGTCTTGATTTGCACCACTATATTCAAACAATCTTCAATTCTCTTATTTTCCTCCACTTGCACCTTCAACATGGTGATCTCCTCATTTTCTTATTTTAATTGCTTGCTTACTTCTCCATGTCTTTCTTTGAATTTCTTCAATTTCTCTTTCAGTTTTTTGATGCATTCATTTGTGTCATCAAGATTTTATTTCAAATATTTGTTTTCATTTTTAGCTTTGTCAATATCTTCATGAGCTTCCCAGAGTTCTTCTTTATCATCCATTTGTCCCATATTCAATATCTTCCTCAAGTTGTTAGACTTCCTTGAAGGAAGCAGGCTCTAATACCAATTATTGAACACCAAATATACTGAGAGGTGGGGTGAATTAGTATCTTCTTAAACTTATTGAACATGCACAATCCAAATACTCCAATGCATATAACAGTAAGAATGAGCAAGAGAATTAGTAGAACATAAAAGCACACAACACATGGACACCATGATTTTTACATGGAAAACCCAAAATGGGAAAAACCATGGTTAGGATTAGCTCACAATATAATATTATTAGTTATAAGATATTACAAAGGTTGGCTCACTGCCAGGACTCACTGTCTAAAAATGGGAGGCTCAAGATGCATAAAAAGATACAATGTAGAAATGGATTACAACCATAATATGAATTGATAATGTTACATCCAACAAGTGTTATTTAGTTCTTTTGATGCTCAGTAAACTAAATTTACACACTTCTTCTAATAAACTCACATACTAGTAGATATGTATTCACCTTGATTCATATTCACATGCTTTACTATCACTTTCAATCTCAAAAGTTGTCAATAAATGTATCTCACTCATCCACAAGCATCAATTAGCTCAGCCTTATTAGATGCAACCCTTATTCACTAAAAATATTAACTATCATCTTCAAGCTTGTACAACATGTTAGGACTGGAAAAATCTCACATTTTTCACTAACCCCACCCACCTATCTTCCACATACCACATAAATTCACCACACTTTTATTTTATGACCAATACAAGTTGTTGAAATTTGTGTGACAAGATCCATTTTGTAGCCTAAATTTCCAAATGATTACATCCATAAATAAATTTGATACTCCATATTCTTTCCCCCGTTCCTAAACAAAATTAGCACCATTGGTCTAACAAGGCATCATTGGTTGAATCCCCATAATTTCCACACCGATGGCCTGATGAAAGCAACTCATAACCTAATATTGATGTAACAATACCCTATTGGGCTGACTCCTAATGTTCTCTCCCCGATAGACAGATAGAGTCAACAAAAGAAAGCACATTGTTGTAACACATGTACATCGATGGAAAAAATAATTCTATCCCTTGATGGCCTGATATAACTTTGGATTACCAAGTGCATAATGTATATTAGGGGAATTCAAGTGCATAGAGGTGACGTTATTTGGCATCCTACCAATAAACCTAGGAAAAGTTGCTCATTGGTGGAGAAGGTGGCTATCAGTGGAAGGATAATCACAATATCACTAATACAGTGATAATGATTATTACTAACTGATGTGACATTCCAACGCATCATCGAGATATTTAAAATAAATGTTCTCCTATGATGAAAAGACTAAAATAGATGGTGTATTTATGAACCAAAATTGAAGTGAATTATACCACAAGTTGATCACATAGTTGTTGCAAAATCTAGAAGATTTCAATAAGGGAAAAAGTAGAAAGGAAAAGCTTGGAGTTCGTACGTAGCAAAAAATTGGTGGAGGTGAGACTCAAGTAAGTACATCAATCCCAACTGAGAAATTATATTTTCAAAGGCTTACGATTTCAAACAATGGAGGAGAGTATGGAAAAATCCAAAGCTAAAAAAGAAAACTAAAAAGAGACTCTTAAATCAAGACCTAATAGATCAATGCCTTGGGTTGGGACCAAGACCCAAAAGGAGTGCTCAAATGAATCCTTCAATGGATTGACTATTGGAAAAACATAAGGGATTGGGAAACATTTGGACACCTCAATGTGGATATGAGCTCTTTATGTACTATTACAGAAAATAATTTAGGTTTCAGCCAGTCTACAACCTACCGAGGATTAACTTGGGAGACTCATGGTCGCCAATGTGTTCATGAATGCAGAATTAATTAAATATCTTGCTAGCAAATACGACCCTAAGAAGAGAACTATTCAATCACACAGTGGGGCTGACATGCTTGTTATTTCTAAGGATCTCATTTCTAATGCATTTCAATTGGATTGTTCTCTAAACTTTCCAGTCATAGTCAAAGACCTCTTAATAGAGTATCATCGTATGAATACTAGCTATAAACGATGGAAATATTGCCTACATAGAACCAAGAATGAAGAAGGCCAACTCAAGAATTTTTCTAATAGTGAAACCCACCTTTTCATGAGGATTTGTTTGAGGAATATTTTCAATACAGTTATCATTCAGTTGGTTAGGTTTTGGGAGTAGAGATTCGACCCCTCATGTCTATTTCCCTAATGGTCTTAGTTGTAGACATATAGAGCAAGGGAACTAGGCCATTTGATTATGCTAGTTACTTGGTCAACGACCTAAATCAAGGGCTTGAAAAGATTAAAAATAATAGTGATAATATTAATTTCAAACATTATTCTCTACTGATGCATTTTATTTTGTATGAGGGATATGTCAGAGGGGTCTGGAGTAAAGAATTAAGATAAGAGATACAGATGAAAATGGAGTTTTCAAACCTATACAAATGTGGAACTCATTATGGGATAGCCGATTTGGCAGGTCTCATTACCTTTATTTTGAAGATTTTTTTGTAAAATCATTGATGAAGTTGCTAGGATATTTGTGTAATTATAACCTATCCCTAGAAGTATAAATATTTCTAAGTCTAAAGGATAATGACCCAAAAAATAAAGTGAATCATAACTAGGGAGACTAGTATACTTTCTCTAATTATATAGTGATTAGGGTCTATGGGTTCGAAGGAGCTCCACACTTGCTACCACAAGTAGTTCCTAACAGAATTACCTATTTAGAAATTGTGAGGCAATTGGAAAAATATTATGCTAAACACCTCAAAGGACAGAACAAACAATCAATTATGTCCAATTTCTTATGTTTTGGAGACTTTACAGTGGTCACAAATGAGGGGTATGAGAAAATTGATACTAAATTAACATAGTACAACCTCCCTCTAACTAATGAAAGGGAAAATTTTGATGCAGAAGAATTTATTCACAAAGAGGGACTATCACACAGGCTATCAGAGTATGAGAATTTGTTCTCAGTCAAAGATTTGATTAGAAACCATGATGAAGCTTCTACCATTGATAGAATGGCTGCATATAACAAGATTGCTCTTGCAGAAGAATGGAAAATAAAAAATGTTTGATCTTATTCAAAGGAATTTGGTGAAATACAATATCCTCTATCAAGAATTGAGCAACTCATTGCTCATGTGAATGAATTGGTTAAGGATGGGCCCCGATTTGTTTTTTTGCACCCCATTCAACCTATCTAGAAGTAGAAGTTGAAGACATAGAGCCCCTAGATTACATACCTTCACAACCTACTTTTGAGGTGTGTTTCTCTGTGGATACTAATATAAGTGAAGAAGAGGAGAGTGATAAAGAGGGTGAACAAGTAAAACACATAAGTGCTCCTGTAATTACATAGTATGAGCCACCTCAAGAGCATAATATTGTAATATTTGTGGCATCAAATGAATTATCTAATGATGTTAGGGTCATGGTTGGACAAGAGTTCATTTCTGATTGTGATTTTGTTAAATGTTTGAATTTAATCAATTTTTATGAATATAAAGGAAGGAAAATGAGACAAAATATGTGGGATATCATTCCTGAACAAGAGGCCACTACTATGGAAGAATTTGAAAAGGAAATAGATAAAGAGATGGAGTCCATCACTCCTGAGAGAGGAAGAGAGTTACTTCGTTGCTTTTGCTAGGGTGCGATATTAGTTCTGCAATTGTATTTGATAGCTTGAGAAAAAGAGGGGACAAAATAATGAACTTAACAGAGGAAGCAAGTGACAAAATGTATTCAGGATCTGGGTACAACCCATACAAGGCCACCTTACTTATTTGGTCACTGTACTGCCATGACAAAATACTAGCTATGATTAATAATACAAACCAAGTGTTTGGAAATCTCTTGGTCCAAAGATTAGGGGATACCAACCCCATGGAGATGGTAGAATTGAACATCAATGTGGAAAATTTCACTAAAGAATAGATTGAAAAAATGGTTAAAGAAAATGACAGATTGAAGAAGGAGCTAGCACATCAAAGAGAAAGATCATCTTCCTCCTCAACATCAGAGTTGTATTCCCCATGGCTTGAAAAATATAAAATAGTATTGGTTGCATTGGTTAATGCAACTTATTTGAAGAATTGCAACTTGTAATCTTAGAGGAAATGTAAAGAACTGGAGAAAGAATTGAAAACCATCAAGTATAAAATATTGTATTTGAAATAATTAAGAAGAGATTCAACAAAATGATAAAATGTGCTGATGAATATTGAAAATTATTCAAGCAAACATGCTCAGCAAATGTGGAGAATGAAATATTACAACGGAGAATGATTGAAAAGAAAGAGGATCTCCTAGACAAGAAAATATTAAAAGGACAAATATTGCAGATATATAACAAATTGGTAGGATCACACAATTGATATCATAACAGGCTTAAAGAAGATCTCGATTTCTTTAATTTGACTCTGACACTTCATGATGACAATGGGAACCCTTAAGAATATGATGATTGAAAGGAAGAGCTTGTTGTGCTTCTAATTGCCACATTACAAGAAATCAATGATGAGGATATGGTTTTACAAAATACTCATAGGAAAGTCAAAAAAATGATGTCTATGGAATATGATATGAAAGAAGTGATCTCCAATGCAGAAACCTATGATGAACAAGAATACATCCATCACCTCTCTGCAATCAATTTTTTTATCAACCAAATTCTAGATGTACCAAATACAATGGGACAACCATCAGAATGAGAGAGTCAACTAACAGCATGATGAGCACCCTATCATAGAGTAGAAGCTTTGAACAAATCTTAGGTGGTAACGGTCTTCTGCTTGGAGATTAATGGATTGTTGCATTTACCTATGGTATTATTTTGTTTTAATTATGTTTAGTTATTAAATGACATGAATTTTTGTAACAGGTTTGTCACTTGTTTCCTCTCATATGTATAAGAGAGACCAAGACCCAGAAAGGATCATCATTAGATAATTTTTTATTTAGAGTAGGAATTAGTAAGAATATAGATTACACCCATTCTCCCATCCATCTCATGTCATAAACTATTTCTATAATGCATATTATTTTGAACAAACAATTTTGTGGTATCTATGTACTTCTCTTGCACTCTTAGGATCTTTCACCTAAAAGGAGGGAGATAGAACCCTAAAATTATGGTGGTTCACTCAAATAACTAATTGTGTGATGTGAGTATGATTAAATACAATGATGTGGATGCAACTAAGTACTGAAATTGAATGATTACTGATGCAAAACCTATGAAATATGAAATGTTAAGAAAACACTGTGAGGTATGCAAGAATGAACAAAAAAATACACAAATGAACACAAAATTGAAATAGACTAAACAAAGTGCACCTGGAAGAAAAATGAAGGTTTGATAATATTCTAGGATGCTAGTAAAATCACCGCAAGTAACCAATGGGACTCATTCGCCACTGATGGCGAACCGGTCTTGCTACTAACAAAAATGCCTAAAAAACTACTTTCTGACTATTGGGAACTAGAATTTGACAAAATTACCCTTTTTAGTCTTAAGGTGGGATTCATTTGCAACTGATGCTAAATCATTCCTCCATTTTTTTGTGAAATTAAGGGTCAATTAAATGTAACTCCAGATCTACACTTGTCTTCTTGTCGGGTTGACAAAGTCAAATCTGTAGAAAATAGACTGTAGGTTGTCTTCAAGCTTGAAAAAGGGTTTAGTTGAGTTGAAACACTTTTTTGAATTCTTGAACACCTTTAAACACCTATTTTATTGATAAATCTTCATACATAAGTCTACAAACACAAAAGGGGGAAAATGGTTAAGGGTTAGAGTATAGAGGTTTGCCTTGGTCAAATCCAACCTTGGTAATCAAACCCTTAATAAAGAAATTAAATGAAATGAAGAAGGAATGATGAATAACAAAATGTAAATTTTCTAAACTCACCACAACATTTTTGTATAATTTTGAAGATATGTCAATGGTTGCGACAAGATGCTTGATGATTGCTTGATTGAATGATGCTTTAATAATTCAATGCTAATGGATGTTGAATGAGTGAATGTAAGTGAACTTGATGAATGGTGAAGAAATGTAAAATGAGGAGAAAAGCACTTATTTATACACATCTATGCCCTAATAAACTAATGATACCTTATCACAGTCTGACATAAGGTATTTTTGAAAAAAACCTCAAAGGTAAATTTGAATTATTTTGAATTTGGAGCCAAGAGGGAATCATTCACCACCCATGACAAATGGGTCCCACTCTAATCTTGTAAGTGGGTGTCAGGAATTAAGTTCTTTTAATTTTATTTTCTGGATTTACATTAAAAATACACTTAATTAAGGCCAATAAGTGCATAAAGGGGTCAAATAAAGCATCAAAAAGGTGTAAATAGTGAAATCAAGACTAGGAAAGCATGAAATTTTGTTACAAGACTTTAGAACACTTTAGAATAGGACCTGATAAGTGATGAAAAGTTGATTTTTAGATGAATTGTAATGAGAAGAGTCTAGAAAAGTATAGAAATGTGTTACAACACTTCACAACACCTTCACAAGACGTCATAATTTGAATGTTTAGGACCTAATCTGAATGTAGAAGTCACATTACAACATTAAATCAAATAAAAATATGTCAAGAATCATAAGAGAAAGACCTAAAAGACCATGAAAATGAAAATGATCCATTTTTCTATGGTACATATTTAAAGATAAATATAATGGAGAAGGCTATGCATAATTATTGACTTACTTTCAAGTGTTTGACTATTGTGTGGATTCATATGCTTATATGTTATTTGGATATCCACAAAATGGTTGTTTATGTTAATCGAATTGAGAGTGTGGAAATACATTTAGGTTGTCAATGAACAATTGATGTAGTTGTGTGATGTTGACTGGTTTCTGTGTGCAGAAGCATTAAACTTCCTTCTAAGAAATTGTAACGTAAAAAAATGGCCCCTTGTCATTTTCATGGTCTTTTAGGTGTTTCTTCATGATGCTTGGTTAGTTTTTCTTTGATTTAATGTTGCAATGTGGCTTGAACATTCACATTAGGTCCTTCAAATTCAAATTATGATGTCTTGTGAAAGTGTTGTGAAGTTTTGTAAAACATCTCTACACTTTTCTAGACTCTATTTATTACAATTCACCTAAAAATCACATTTTCATCACTTATCAAGTCCTATTTTCAAGTTTTGTAAAGTCTTGTAATAAGATTTCATGATTTTCTAGGCATAATTTCACTGTTTACACCTTTCTTATGCTTTATTTGACCCCTTTATTCCCTTATAAGGCTTAATTAAGTGTGTTTTTAAATGTAAACTTGACAAACAACATTAAATATGACTTAATTCTTGACACCCATATTTAGGTCCAAGGTGGAACCCATTTACCATGGGTGGAAAATGAATCCCTCTTGGCTCAAAATTCAAAATATTTCAAATTTTCATTCAATTTTTTATTTAAAATCACCTTATGTTGGCATGTGATGAGGTATCCTTAGGTTACTAAGGCACAAGTGTGTATAAATGAGTGTTTTTATTCTCATTTTAACCCACATTCATCAAGTTCACTTATTCACACATTCATTCAAGCATTCAAGCACTTTGCATCATTGAATCAAGCATTAATCAAGTATTTTGGAGGAACCCTTGTTATATCTTCATATTTCTTCAATAGGGGTTTGACTTGTGTATGTAGATTTGACAAGCTATTAGGTGTTGAAAAGTGGAAAAGAAGTCAACAAAGTGTTTCAAGTCAACTGCAACCTATTTGAAGCTTGGAGAAGACATTCTACCCATTTTCAGTAGAATTAACTTCGTCAACCAGACAAGAAGACAACATCAGATCTGGTGCTATAGAATTGGTTCCTGATTTCTCAAAATTTTGGGAGAGGATTGATTCAACATTAATGGTGAATGAGTCCCACCTTAAGGCATAAAATCCATATTTTGTCATATTTTGGATCTCGACACTTAGAAATCATTTTCTAGAAGTTTTCATGGGAAGCAGGATTGATTCACCATCAGTGGTGAATGATTCCCATAGATTATTTTTCAATGATCTTTGCCAGCATTCAGGACACTCTATATTCAACATTGTCTACATAGGTGCACTCTGAATCAACCTTCTTTTTTGTTTTTCATTTGCTCATACCTAGGTCATGTTTGCATATCACATTGTGTTTTCCAACATTGCATAATTCTTAGGTTTTACATTCATAATCAGTTAAATAGTTCATTCAATTGCACTTAGATCATTCCATTTAGTCTAAATAACATCATAAATTGCATAATTTGAGTTAACCTACCTAGACTTTTGAGTGACATTAATCTCTCTCCTTTTAGGTGAAACATCTTAAGAGTACAAGAGTAGCCTATAGAACCTACCCAAAAATCTAAGGTTCATTTTGGTGAACCTGTGGTGCTAGGGAGCATAGTTATTGTCATCTTCTCCTCCCTCCTTAGTCTCAAATGGAAGAAGATAAAAGAAAACCAACCTCTCCTTTGATAGAAGTAGTAGATGACCACCCTCTTTCCCCTAACCCACCACAAGAAAACACATCCAGCCCTCGCAACAAAATGAACCAATCCAACAGCCACAACTTTTGATACATCCTTCCTTGGAAATAACCCTTCGTCCTCTTGTTGTAATCAATCTTGATGATGATGATGATGATGATGAGATCAGAAAAATAGATGAAGAAGTGCATAACGATCTAAACTCTTTATTTTCATCTACCATGAGCTTAAATGATAAAACTTCTACACCAAGTGAGGAACTTGGTAAATCTCCTAGTTCGGCACTTGCAATTCTTCCTTTGGACAGTCAACTACCCTCGCAATACACTGAACATGATTGGGAGGAAGATGACTTGTTAGATGGTTGACTTGCATTCACCTTGCTAGCCTTTTGCATTCTTCTTTTATTTTCTATTTCTTTTGCAATTTTATGTATGTATTGTATTCCCTCGTAACATGTGTTTGATGTTATCTCTCTTTATACACTTCTTCTATTCATACCTCTATTCTTCTCTATGTCATGCATTTCCTTTGTCACTTTTGTTTTGTGTTTTCCTTTTGGGGATGATGCAAAGTGTAGTGATTCCCTTATGTCTCTTCCATGTTGACCCAAAAGGTCCTTTCTCCTTTTTGTTTTGTGTTTTCCTTTTGGGAATGACGTGAAGCATTGAGATTCCCTATGTCTCTTCCATGTTGATCCAAAAGGTCCTTTCTTTTTTTTGTTGTTTGGTGTTTTCCTTTTGGGTATGATGCAAAGCACTGAGATGCCCCAAGTCTCTTCCATGTTTACCAAGGTCCCTTTTTCTCTTCTCCTTTTCCTTTTTCTTGTGTTTTCCTTTCAGGGATGATGCAAGGCATTGAGACTGGCATGTCTCCTTCATGTTGACCCAAAATATTTTCCTTTTCTCTTAACTTTTGTTTTTTTTTTCTTGTGTTTTCCTTTTGGGGATGATGCAAAGCATTGAGACCAAAATGTCTCTTCCATCTTGACCCAAAATAAAGTTTTTTTTCCTTTTGTTTTCACTCTCTTTATGTCATTCTTCCAATTCTATGTGCTTTGGGGATGATGATAGTTTCAAGATCTTTCATAAAAACATTGTAGCAATGAACATACTGACCCAAAATCCATAAATCCCTTATGCATTTGGTGTGTTATTTTCTAGGGCGCAACTCCCTTTCATTTATTTTCTCTTCCATTTACATGAAGCAACCTAACTTAGAAACATATGACTTGGCATAGGGGCTTTCCAGGTTGGCTCTCATGTCTTGTTTTATTTTTCATTTTTCCTTTGCTAATTAAATTAATTACTTAGAAAATGATGTATCACAATTCCTTTAAAGTCGGGGGCATACATTACCATCATTTCATTTTCATTCTTGGTTCTTAGTGTAGCCTTGTCACTTCATACGATGCATTTGTCGCTTTGTGGATGACATTGGGTGTGATGTCAATCATAAGAGTGATCTATCTTAGAATATTACATTCCTCTTGGTGGCCTTATGCGATGCACTGCATCCCCTAAGTTGTGAATATTCTATTCTTTGATTTGTCCTCTCTTGGAGACATTAGACACAATGTTCCCTAAGTGATAGAACTTGCATGAACTTAACAAGACTCCTTTGAACATTTTTTACATTTTTACACTTTACATTTTAAATTTTTGCATTATACATCTTTTCCACATTGCATAACATAGCTTGCATGCCTGTGGTACCTTTATTTTTGTTCATGATTTCTAAGCATACAACGCTTTGCTTGTCTCATGAAGCATGAACCAACATTTTCCCTTGTGGTGGGGTATGTGTAGGATCATGATGGGCCAAAAAGTGGCAATATGATGGGTATGTGGCTGACGACTTTTTTTTCACCCAAAATTGATGAAATGAAAAGGGTTTTTAAAGGAGATTCTTAGATTTGCACCAATATAAATTATGCTTTACTTTGAATTTAATAAGTAATTATTATTCATTTTCTATTCAAATTATGACTAAAGTCCTGATTGATAGATTGATTGAAAAACATCTATAGCTTTCAAATGATATCACATTTTTTGAATCCAAAACATGCATCACATTCTTTGCTTTGCATA
>VDFB02193867.1:748493459-748683602 GCA_007258455.2 Sequoia sempervirens
CATGAGTTTTGTCACCCTAGAGAGTGAGTATGCATCCTCTTTTTCAAACAATCAACCTAGATCTAATCCGCAACTAGTTGGACAGATGATCGAAGCTCAATTCAATTTCTCTTTCACATGTGTTTTGGATGTTGTGGTTGTGTTGCTGATATGTGGTTTTCATTGATGTCAACACTATTGGAATTAATGTCTTAGAGGTTGTATATGTCAAGGATATTGAGAAAATTGTAATACAATAAGTTGTAGGTTGTCAATGGTGAAGTGAAGTTCATTCTGATGGTGAGATCAATACAATGATGATCAAAGGTTTAGCAGTTAAAGGGTTTCTTTTTTAGTATATCTAGTTTATCCATGTTAAATTTTAGATATCCCATGTGAAGATTTGATCGAGTTATGAGTAGTTGTATTACGATAATCATTTTATTTAGCCGGGTTTGGTGCTTGAATGAAGATGATGTGATTTTAGTAGTTCCCGTTATTGTGGATGCTTCTGCAGTGATTCATAGTGTTTTTGGATGTTTCTAAAATTTTCTCTATCTATGTTGCACATCTACATTGATTGTTGTGCTCATGATTGGAGATTTTCTCTCGTGTGTTCATATTTTTCATGTTCTTGGCCAACAAGGTGTTTTAGCTTGTTGTGGATCTTCAAGGAATAATTATTTGAAGTGTTTTCATGTTTGAACACTTTATTTTGGGTCTCCACTATGTTGTGTCCAACCTTGGTTGGTTCACATTGAAATTTATTTAATGTTTTGGGCCAACAGTTCGTATTCATTTTATTATTTCATTGAGGCTGATATGTAGCGATGAAATTTATTGTTGCATATATATATGAGCAATTTTTTATCCCATTTGAAGGCATAAGTGTATGTTAGATGTGTGAATAATGTCCTAATCATTCGAAGGAAGAAGTAGAGTGTGAAGAAGAGTGAGCAGAATATGAAGAAGTGTTCATGTGTGTAACCAGAACTATAATTAGGCATTAGCAAATGCTATTTTCTTAATTCAAATCTTGTGGATGTAAGCCAAATATTTTGTAACATTGTGGGTCTTCCTTTGGGAAGCAAGCCTTTATGTAATTGAGAAGTGAGCTCTAGGAAGTGTTCCTAAATGCATCTGCATTCCCCATTCACATTTCTTTAATAATTTTAACGGGTCTAATCTTGTGTACTAACTGCACTATGGTTTTTCCCCTAACAAGGTTTCCATGTAAAAGTAATCTTGGTGTTATGTGTGTTTATGATGTGTTGTTGATTTATGCTTTCATTGTTATTGATTAGATCTAAGAATAAAGTTAATAAGGTTAATAAGTTTTAAATTTTTGGGATAATCGATTCACCCCCTCCTCTCATTTTTCTGCCCTTGTGTTGCCAACAATTGGTATTAGAGAAGTTCCTTGGAAGAAGTTTAATAGCTTGAGGTGTTCTAGGATGGCGACATAAAAGAAGGATAGTCGAAGATTTGATGGAACACATTATTCTTTGTGGAAGGCTCAAATTGAGTGTTATTTCAGATGCATTGGTGAACCCTACTGGAAAATTACAAATAATAGGTATATTATTCCATAAAATGGTCCCTCTAGTGTAGATGAGATTAAGGAAGTTGAGCACAATATCATGGCTAAGGAAGCATTGTTGAGTGCTATGACTGATTTTGAGATGATGAATATTATGGATCTGATGATTGCTTATGAGATCTAGAAAGAGTTGGAAACTTTGTATGAAGGTGATGCTAGTGTGAAGATTGCTAAGTTGCAAAGTCTGAAAGGGAAATATGAAATGTTGAGAATGGGTGATGATGAGAACATTACTTCTTTCATGCAAAGAGTGAATGAACTTGTGTGTGGTATCAGATGTGGTGGTGGACGATTGGAAGAATTGGATATTTTTGTAAAGTGCTTAGATCCTTTCTTGCTGCATACAAAGTTAAGATACTTCTTTTGAGGAGCTCTAGATTGTAACAAATGTAACCAAAGACATGTTGATTATTAAGTTTGCTACTTTTGAGTTGAGTGAATTTGGCGATGCTCTTCCTAAGATAGAACTTTCATTCAAAGCTACTACTTCTTGGAGAAATAAATAGAGATGATTTGGGAGAAAGTTCTTCTAGAAATATTTTCAAGTATGAGGAGGAAATGAGAGAGATTGAAGAAGAGGAGAGAAAAGTAGAGGAGCTTGAAGCACTTATTGTCAAAAAGGAAGCCAAATGAGAAGGTAAGTATAAAGGGAAATTTCCTATTATATTTTTTTCTTGCAATAAGATTGGTCATTTTGCATCCAGGTGTTCGAAAAGAGTTCCTAAGACTAGACCTAATAAGCCTAGACTCCAAACAAAGTGTTATGATGCTGCTAATGAAGGTGTGACAGATGATAAATCTAATAAAGGGAATGGAAGTGAAGATGAATGGGTATTTATTGCTATCAAGGAAAATGATCCAACCCCTACTAAATTTGTTAGTTGCTCAAATCTGGAGAAAGCCCTAGCTACTTGAGTTGAAGAAAAGAATGAATGGGTGATTGACAGTTGATGCTCTCATCACATGACATATGATAAAAGAAAATTTGTGAGCCTGAAAAAGTATGATGGTGGTGTTGTAAGATTTGGTGATGACAAAGAAGTTTTAATCCATGACAAATGATGTATTTCTCTTGATGGTAAGAATAATACTGATGATGTTCTTTATGTGGAAGGTTTGAAGAATAATCGCTTAATTGTTGGAAAAATAGTTGAAAAGGGACACAATCTTTAATTCAAGGATGGAAACTGTAGAATATTGGGGAGTTCCGGAAGTGTGATTGCTTTAGGTACAAAAAAAAAAGGTAACATCTTTCACCTCAATGCTACTGGTAAAAGTTGTTTGATTGCTTAAGTTGATGAAAGTTGGTTGTGGCATAGAAGAATGTGTCATGTAAACTTTGAGAATATTATCAAGATAAGTTCTACTTAGGCAGTGAGAGATCCTCCTAAGTTGGTAAATCCTACTAACACTATATGCAAGGAATACCAGTTAGGGAAGCAAACTAGAATTTCATTTTGGAGCAAACAACATTGTTCAAATGAAGTGTTGGAGCTTGTTCATATTGATTTTTGTGGTCATTCTAGAGTCTTAAGTTTACAAGGAGACAGGTATTTTACGATACTTATTGATGATTACTCTAGATTGATGTCGGTTACTTTCTTAAGGGATAAATTTGAAGCTCTAGAGAATTTCAAGATTTTTAAGGCTATGGTTGAGATAGAGACAAATCTGAAGATTAAATGTGTGAGATCAGATAGAGTTGGTGAATTCACTTCCCATGAGTTTAATTCTTTTTGTGAAGTGCATGGGATAAAGATACAATTATCTACCCTGCAGACCCCTCACCAAACTAGAGTTGTGGAAAGGAAGAACATGATAGTTCAAGATGCTGATAGGACTATGATGATGGAAGGAAATGTTCCTCATATCTATTGGAGAGAAGCTATGAGTATTTTTGTTTACATTCTCAACTGGGTACAAGTCAAAGGTGATACTGGTAAGACTCCTTTTGAGCTATGGTTTGGTCACAAGCCTACTATTAGATATTTCAAAATCTTTGGGATTAAATGTTATATCAAAAGAGATGAATATATAGGAAATTTTGATGCTAGAAGTGATGAAGGAATATTTCTTGGTTATTCTGCTAAGTCCAAGGCCTACTGGTGCTACAATAAGAGATTGAGGAAAGTAGTTGAAAGTGCAAATGTCAAGGTTGATGAATACATAGCTAGACCATCCAAAACTTGTGGATATGATTTAGATAATTAGAATAATAGTTTAGTCACAAGAAAGAAAGTTTGGACTGAAAATCAAGTTTAGATCATTCTAGTGAATCAATAAAATCAAGAGGAAGCAACTAGTGAAAGTGCAAAAGAGAGATCACAAGAGCTAGAAGTTCAAGAAAATCCTAAAACTCCAAGGTATGTAAGAATTAATCATTTAGAAGATTAAATTATAGGTGATAAGAACAAAGGTGTTCATACTAGGAGAAAAATTACAAAAGAATATTGTTTGATTTCAAAGACTGTGCCTAATAGTGTGAATGAAGCATGCAAAGATGAACATTCAGTGGAAGCAATGAGAGAATAACTACAAAAAATTGAGAAGAATAATACATGGATTCTTTTTCCTAGACCTAAGGACAAAAAGCTATTTGGAACTAAATGGGTCTTTAGAAACAAGCTGAATGAGCAAGGTGAATTTGTTAGAAAAAAAGAAAGAATGGTGTAAAGGATATGTTAGTGTAATTAATATTTAATTACACTTGCATAACTTTACTTAGGTAATATTTAATTCCTAGGTTTATTATTTTTTATCCTTATCTTGTTGAGCTATCTTGTTGCTCAAGATAAGATTAGGGTTATGCATCTTACTTTTATAAAAGAATCATATCTTGTAATTAAAATTTCTTGAATAATATTATTTTGCACATCTTTTGCAAAGCTCTTGATTTTCTATTTTTTCTCTTCTATGGAAAGATTTTTTGGTTTGTATTTGAAATCTTGGTTTCTAACATGGTATCAAAGCCTTGATTTGCAACCCCTTCTCAGATTTTTGAGAAAATCATTGCAAGGTTCATTCGGGATTCCTCGAGGGTATCATGCCTTGAGTTAATCTATAAGGCATTTTGGATCATATCGGGCTTCACCATTGGATTCAGAGCGCTGGAAAAAGTCAAGATTGGCTTTTATTTTGTAGATTTTGGCCATCATTTGCCAGATCTATGAGGGTTTCAAGCTAGGATATTTTTTACAAGTTCTGGAGGTAGCCAAATTTTCAGAGCAGTTTGAGTACAAATGGAGGTCACCATTACATTCGCAGTAGCCAAAAACCCTATGAATGCCCTTCTTTTCGTTGATTTTTGAGTAGCTGGTTTGGGAGGAAAAAAATTTGCCTGGGGGCTGTACGGCCTGCCCAAAATGCGTTACGAGGCACGAAAAACAAAAAAAAAAAAAAAACATGTTTCTCGTGTTTCATGTCAACTCTCACAGTATAAAACCATGTGCCACCTAGCGGCCACGGGGCGGCCACCGGGTGGATGCCAACCAACCACCACCGCCCATCTCCTCTGTCAGCGCTCAGCCACAGTCAGGCCCCACAGGCCCTATCAGATAGCCATTGTGGTCCTATGGGGGACTGGGCGCTATGCGCCTAGCCCCTGACCACTTTTGTTCTAAGCCCGTGGTCCTTTGGAGGACCAAAGGTCCATTCCCAGCCCCCGATAGCCTTCCAACTCCCAGCGACAATCATATGTATGACCAAGGGCTCCGCCCCAACCCCAATCCACAAGCCCCTGGTCACGCACAGGACCAGGGGATTTTTTTTTAAGCCCCCTGGGCTACCTATAGGCCTTATTGGCCTTTTTGGAGCTGTTTTCACCAAATTGGGCATATTTTTTGCGTATAATCTCTATTTTTCCCATGGAAGATTTTTATTCATAGTTTAGCATCAGCAACGAGATACATAGTTTCTAGATTATGTCATCATCTCATCTATTGTTGCTTCACAAATTCTAGGGTTGTTCCAGTTTGTGAGTTTTCTAGTGTTCCATGGCATCGAGTTTGTTGTTGCATTATTATGATTCTATTTTTGGTTTCAGTTGTAGACAAAAGTATCTTTCCTTGCTTGTCAGATTGCGGTTCCAGTGTTACTCCATAGTGTTCCTCCAGTGCTTCTCTGCAACAGTCATCTCATTGTAGGGAGGTTTTGTCCCACTAGGTTTTCCTTCTCTACTTCATTATTGCATTTGTACTTGGGTACCTAATCAAGCCTTGTTGTCAGAACCCATTCATGCTTTCTTGCATTCATATTAGTTTTAGGCGAATTCTTTTTTAGTCTCCCTAAGTTGCACTTATGAGGGGGTGTTAGTGTAATTAATATTTAATTAGACTCACATAACTTTATTTAGGTAATATTTAATTCCTAGGTTTATTATTTCTCATCCTTATCTTTTTGAGCTATCTTGTTGCTCAAGATAAGATTAGGGCTATGCATCTTTGCTTATATAAAGCAAGTCATATTTTGTAACTAAGAATTCTCAAATAATATTATTTTTCACATCTTTTGCAAAGCTCTTTCTTTTTTTGTTTTTCTCTTCTGTGGAAGGCTTTTTTGGTTTGCATTTTAGATGTTGGTTTCTAACAGGATATTCTCAGATGGAAGGAATTGAATTTGAAGAAACCTTTTCCGTTGTTGCTAGGATTGAAGTTGTGAGACTATTTCTTGCTTATGTTGCTTACAAAAACTACAAGGTTTATCAAATGGATGTCAAGTCAACATTTATAAATGGATAATTGGAAGAAGCATATGTTGAGAAACCTGATGGATTTCAATTGAGTGATTAGGGAGATATGGTTTGTTGGTTGAAGAAAGCATTGTATTGACTTAAGCAAGCCCCAAGGGCATGGTATGCTAGATTGGACAAGTATTTGTTGAATCTTGGATTCAATAAAGGTATTGCTGATAGTAATCTATATTTCAAGATTGATCATGATAAAGATTTGATTGTTGAAGTCTTTATTGATGATATCATTTCTGGAAGAGATGATAGTTTGTGCATGAAGTTTGATGATTATATGCAGAATAAGTTTGAGATGTCTATGATCGGTGACATGAAATTATTTTTGGGATTCCAAATTACTCAGCTAGATAAAGGGATCTTTATATCTCAGTCCAAGTATGTGATATAATTGCTAAAGAAGTTTGGTATGGAAGATTCAAAGCTATTTGGTACACCTATAGTGACTGGATGCAAGCTGACACGAGATGATGATTCTCTAAAAGAAAATAAAACTAGATACAGATCGATGATTGGTAGATTGCTTTATTTGACTCAAACTAGATCAAATATCATGAATGTTGTATGAATTGTTGCAAGATTTCAAGCTGATCCTAAGGAATCTCATGTAACTGATATGAAGAGGATTTTCAGATACTTGAAGTGGATAGTTGATTTTGGCTTGTGGAATCCTAAAGATGATGATCTTACTTTGTGTGCTTTTACTAATGTTGATTGGCTAGGTGATGTGAATGACAAAAAGAGTAATAGTGGTGGTTCATTTTTCTTGGGTAAGAAGTTGATTTCATGGTTAAGTAAGTAGAATGTCATTTCTTTATCTACTGTAGAGGAAAAATACATTGTTTTTGCTAAAAATTATACCCAAGTATTATGGATGAAGCCAATTTTGGAAGATATCAGAGTTGTGTATGATGAACCTATTGTTATATTTTGTGATAATTAAAGTGCAATTAGGTATGTGCAGGATCATGATGGGCCAAAAAGTGGCGATATGATGGGTATGTGTAGGGTATTGTGGCTAGTGACTTTTTTTATCCAAAATTGATGAAATGAAAAGGGTTTTAAAGGAGATTCTTAGCTTTCCACCAATATAAATTATTCTTTAATTTGAATTTAATAAATTATTATTATTCATTTTCTATTTAAATTATGACTAAAGTCCTGATTGATAGGTTGATTGAAAAACATCTATAGCTTTCAAACATCACATTTTTGAATTTAAAACATATGCACATTCTATGCTTCACATTATAGGATTAAAATACAAAATGAATTTCATGAAGTTTGATCAAGTTAAGGTGGCTCACAGTTTCTATATTTTTAAAAGTTGTAATAAAAATTCATAATTAATTATTTACTTGGAAAAAAATACAAAAAATATGCATCACATCTGGACATGAGTCCTCTACTTATATATAAAATATTATAAAAAAATATTATCATTTTATTGTGGTTAGGGTGGTCAAACAGACTACTTCATATTTTTTCCTTGAAATTTAAGTATTATTGCATTGAAATTTAAAATTTTCACCAAATAGATCTTTAAAAAAAAAAAACCTAGTAGTTTAGAAACTACATTTAATTTGCTGCAAATTATTTTCTTACTTATTTTTGAAATAATATAGATAACTTATTCAAATTTTTACGTTAAGTTGCCTAACTTTGATTTTTCTAAATTTTTTCCACTTAAGGGCCTATTTTTTCCATGATGATCCTGCACATACCTAATTAACGTTTCTAAGAATATAGTGTCGCATTCAAAGACCAAGCATATATCTATCATGTTTCACTTTTTCAGAGAGAAGGTGAGTGAAAAGGAAGTTAGACTGGACTATGTGCCTACTAAGGAACAAATTGTAGATATCTTTACCAAGCATTTTCCTAAGGATACTTTTGAGTATCTCAGAGGGAAGTTAGGGGTGATTACCCCTCCTAATCATAACTAAGATGCATTTAATTATATCAATCTGTGAATCTCATAATAATTTCTTGATCCATATTGATGTTGTGGTGGTTGCTACTTAGGGGGAGTAGTCAAATGTTCAAATATGTGGTTCAAAGCTTGTGTGGAGTAAAGAGATATTTGTCATTGATGTCAAAGGAGGAGAAGAGACATGTGAAAATCTATGAATTATCTAAGGAGAAGAGTCATGTAGGGAGAAGAGTTGTATACAAGAATTAAGGAGAAAAGAGTCAAAACCTAAGGGGGAGCAAGTGCTAAAGATAGTTGTGTTGATGGTGTTTTTCTCATCATGTGTTTCCATTAATTCCAAAGGGGGAGATTGTTGGATGTTGTGGTTGTGTTGTTGATTTTTGGTTGTCATTGATGTCAACACTATTGGAATTAATGTATTAGAGGTTGTATATGTCGAGCATATTGAGAAAATTGTAATAAAGTAAGTTGCAGGTTGTTAGTGGTGAAGTGAAGTTTAGTCTGTTGGTGAGCCAAGTACATTGATGATTAGAGGTTATGGATTAAAGAGTTTCTTTTTGAGTATATCTAGTTTATCCATGTCAATTTTCAAAGATCCATGTAAATATTTGATCAAGTTATGAGCAGTTGTATTCTGGCAGTCATTTTGTTTCTTTAGTTAGTGTTCCTAAATGAAGATGATGTGATTTTAGTAAGTTCAGTTGTTGCAGATACTTCTCTGGTGATTCATGATGTTTTTGGATGTTTCTAGATTGTGTTCTATCTATGTTGCATGTCTGCATTGAATGTTGTGCTCATGATTGGATATTTTCTCTTCTGTGTTCATGTTTTTCATGTTCTTGGCTGATAGGGTGTTGTAGCCTATTGTGGATCTTCAAGGAATATTTATTTGAAGTGTTTTCATGTTTGAATACTTTATTTCGGGTCTCCACTATGTTGTGGTCCACCTTGGTTGATTCACATTGAAATTTATTTAATGTTTTGGGTCGACAATTTGTATTCATTTTATTATTTCATTAAGGTCGACATGTAGTGATGTAATTTCTTGTTGCAGATATATATGAGTGATTTTTTATTCCATTTGAAGGCATGAGTGTATGTGATATGTGTGAATAATTTCCTAATCATTCAAAGGAAAAATAGAGTGTGAAGAAGT
This sequence comes from Sequoia sempervirens, assembly GCA_007258455.2. Taxonomy (NCBI): domain Eukaryota; kingdom Viridiplantae; phylum Streptophyta; class Pinopsida; order Cupressales; family Cupressaceae; genus Sequoia; species Sequoia sempervirens. Next base: position 748,502,869 of record VDFB02193867.1, read on the forward strand.
GTTCATGTGCTTAACCGGAACTGTAATCAGGCATTAGTAGATGCTATTTTCTTAGTTCAAATCCTATGGATGTAATCCAAATCTTTTGTAAGATAGTATGTCTTCCTTTGGGAAGTAATCCTTTCTATAATTGAGTAGTGACCTCTAGGAAGTTCTCTTGAATACATGTACATTCCCCATTCACATTTCGTTTATGCTTTTAACAGGGTATAATCTTGTGGACTAATCTCCACCTTGGTTTTTCCCCTAATAGGGTTTCCACGTAAAAAAAATATTGGTGTTATGTGTATTATTGATGTGTTGTTGATTTATAATTTCATGGTTATTGATCAGATCTAATAATAAAGTTAATAAGGTTACTAAGTTTTGAATTTCTGGGAAAACGGATTCACCTGCCCTCTTAGTTGTTTGCCCTTGTGTTTCCAACAATGTGTTTTTCTTTATTATTATGCTTATCTTTTCCATGGTATCTTCATCTTGGTGGCTTCATCATCCCTCTTGTTGGTTACTTTTTATGATGTTAACCAGGTTGGTCTTCTAATCTACCTATGGAATTGCCAATTCCAATCAAGGGAAACTTGAAGGACCTGGACCAACTGATGAGGACTTTAAAATGACCTCCTACACTTCGGGCTCTGCAAGAACGGGGAGGGGAATCCCTTAATATTTTTACAACCTCTACACCATTATCATGAACAACATTAATAATAATAGATAATCCCACTTAATATATCAACACAATAAGATAATATTGAATAGAATTTGCTATTCTTTGACAATATCAACTATATGGAGCATGGGATGACTACAACACAATCCATAATATATAAAATAGTCATTGATTTGTAATCTATAGCAAGCTCCAAGCAAAGAAAAACTAATACTGAATCACACGAATGAATTCAACCTAGATCAGTGCCATATATCCATTGGGGACTCAAATTCATAAGCATTTAAGGGTTTATAATAGATGAAATACATGACATATAAGGTCTCTGACAATATTGAATTACAATTTCATCAGTATGTATTCTAACATAATACTACTGATCAAATCCTTATACAGAACATATCTGCTTAAAATCCCATTCAAGCATTTTAATTAATTCCTTGAATTAAAGCTAAAATAGAGTCATACACACCACAACAGTGAGATGAATGAAACAACCCTTAGTTATTTTATTCAAAGTTCAGATATGCGAATACAATGGAGAGACATGAGCTCAAATTTATCATTTTAATTCAAATGCTAGTACTGTTATGTAACATTAAATCCTCATGAACTCAAAACCTATTACAGAATGACTCAAAACTCTAAATTGCATTTCTCTCTAAAAACATATGATTTTACAATCTGCTCTGCAACTTCACCTAGACTCGATCAAAATTCTCTAACTTGCTAACTCATACTTTTGGCCTTGAAATCCTTCTTATAGAAAATAAAGGAGCAAACAGACATCGGGCCAAAAAGTACATGTCACTAGCCGATTGGGGCCCCTGATAATATTCAAAAATTGTTACAACAACAATCATCCTAGAGCATATTCTTGTTCATCATGTTGGCAAAGGAAGGTTGATGCAATAACAAAAAACCATGTGAATCCCATGCCAAGAAAGTCATCAACACAAAACTAGAAACATTGTAACCACAACATCTGATTTGCCACCTATCAGTAGCCCACTCCTTTTATTCATCATCATTCAAATACTTAGCTACCCACCTCTGGAATTATTCATTAGTTGGCCAGTCAAAATTGATAACCTCATTTACCTTTGTACTGTAAGTCATATACTTTACCGCTACCTGATTAGCATCTCTTTCAAAAGATTCCAAAAATGAGCCTATACCAATAATCTTATCCATACAATTTACCAACAAATCATAATCTGAGTCATCACAAATTACTTTAATTTGATTATTGATGACCCTATTTGCTTGATCCTGCCATTGTTGGAGTGTTCTGATTCCCCCCCGCTCATCAATTATATCAGGTAACAGTGTGTTACCCCAATCATTAAAGTTCTTTACCAATTCCCTAATCTTCCTAATTAGATCATCTAGTAAGGTCTGAAAACCTTGGAATGATTTCACTAATATATAAGTAGGCTTCAATGATTGGGGCCTATTATTTACATCAAACCTTGAGGCTTTATTCATAATATTTAGATCATTTTCCCTAGGGATCCAACTTTCAATTATTGGAATCACTATCCCATGATCCCTATCAATATTCTTTATTGCTTCTAATAGAAAAGAATACAAAGAATGTATAGAGGGAAATTTATTAACTACCCTTTCATTTAAGTGCTCCAAAACAGCAGTGACAATTTCTTTTTCCTTTAAAAGAAATCCCTCCTCTCTAACCTTTGTTGATGTCTATAATTCATCAATTTTTTGTATGAGCTTCCTCTTCATTGGATTAATAGAGCACTCTGTTTCTTCATCAATTTGTTCTAGAGAAGGGGTGAGAGCAAGATTTTGAATGGGAGACCCTGGTGTAGGAACATTTGGAGAAGCATGAGGCATTGACCCTACTATGGGAGGTAATGTGTTGGTTCCTGGAGCACTAGATGTTTCCCCAATATGTCTATACTTGAACCTTTCCACTTCAGTTTGTAGCTCAACATTCCTCTGTTGTATCTTACTATATTCTTCAACCAAAATGTTATACTTCTCTATTAGGCTCTTCCTTTTAGCCTCCTCCCTTTCAACAGTTTTTTGGGCCAACTTGGCCACATTCACAGTTAAATTAGTGGCCTCAGTGGTTGAAGTTTTTGAGGCTCTCTTTATTATTAATCCTCCCTTGAAATTTGGATTAATATCAGTAATATCTAGCTTTCTTCCCTGTGGTGCCAATGCCCAAATTGCCAAGGTCTCATATTCCTCACTGAAGGCAGAGTTTTACAATGCTACCTTAACTTCTTCTTCAGAATCCTGAAAAGGATTCTTGGACTTCAAAATGGCATTGAAAGCCATTGCATCTATGATGTCCCATTCAGGTAAAATCAAAACACCAGCCTAACTCACTAGTTATCTTCCTTCTTCAGGAGTGATGTTCTTGAATTCTTCTATTAGTTCAACTTTTACTTCTTCATCATTCTCCTGATCTGACCTGTGAGGCCTTAGTTCTCTTATCTCCTTGCATTTATTTTGATATTCCTCAAATTTCATCCTCCATGCCAATTGAAAGAATACAGGAGTCTTTACAAATGCATTATCATCTAAGAACTCCTTGCAAGCTTCCATTCTTGCATCTTGCACACTTTTACCCTTCATATCCAAATCTAATAGAACCAATTCAACTGACCTAGGAGAGGAAGGCATACCAACCTATATGTCTTGATCAGTAGCAATATATGTCCTGATTAGTAGCAATAATTTCATCTATCATATCCTCATGTGGGTGATCAATTCTTTTCCTCTTAGGGTGTGGCTCAGATGGTGGTGATGGGGGACTACGCTTTGGTGAAGATTGTAATTCAATGATCTTGACTGCCCCGGGTACCCTGAATTTTGGACCTAGTTGTGGAGGCACCTTCATTATTTGCTTCCCCTTTTTGTCTACTTCCTCATCACTGCTAGTATCCCTTTTCCTCCCATAGATAGGCTAACTTTTTGTAGGCTGATATACTGGCCTTGTTTCAATTGGCCTATCACTTTGTCCTTGCACACCTAGACTTAGCCTTAAATTTATCCTTTTGGTTGGGTGTCCATAATCTCCTTGAAGTTCTTCATTATAAAATAAATTTTCTTATGGTATGGAGTGAATTCCATCAGTGGATCATACTTTAGATCCACTTCATGCACAATATCCAATAGCTTACTATAAGCTATCCATTTCTCCTTGTTCAATTATTGCTTATTTAAATTAAATTCATTTATGATCAGGTCCTCAAGGAAATTAAACTCATGTGCAAGTTTTCCAACTTTTATTCTTTGTCTAAAAAGAGCAAAGAAACCTTCAGGATAATGTTGTCGCCTTGGACCAAATCTTAAATGGTAATCAACAAAGAATTTATCAAAATGTGTCTAGCCTCCCTTTGAAAATGTAAAGTCAGACACTACTGTATAATCAAGGAATAATGTTCCCTTCCCCTTTCCAGTAAGGTTGTCTTCATGAATACAACCCATTTTCCACATGACTTTTGCAAACCCTATTCTTGGTGGCACATTGTATGGAAAAATGTGAGGGGCTCCCTGAAATCCATATATTCTCAAGACAGTGTTGACTGGATATGGGATAATGTCACCCCAGTTATGTAAAACCCTCAATTCTGGCTTCCTCTCCTTTGGTCTAAGGAAATCATGTACTTCCTCAGGGACCCTAGGTATATTTAGCATCAATCTAGCCCTTAATTTAGAAGCAAAACAATTATCAAATTTCACATAACTGGTGTTTTCCTTATTACAGGATAGATCTGTAGCCCATATCTGTACTGGCAATCTTTCTCCATTAACTGATTGCCTTAAGTTCATCTTCTCAGCAAATAAATTAGCATTTCTAAATAAAAGCATATGCACTAGCATGGAATACCAAAAGAATTGAGTACCAGTATCACCTTTCTGCAGTTTCGACAACCCTTCATCTGTCCCCTCCACCAAAAAAGAATCAAAGTCATATGTTACAGAGAAGTTAGGGTGTTGTATTTGCACCCACATGAACATATATGCAATTGGCATTACTGCACTAGGACTGAAACCCAAAATATGACATAGTGAATAGAAAGTACCCAGGAAAGGCTTTGCAAAATAATTCAATTTGAAGGGTTCTTGGTCACTAGGGTTAATGTGAAATTGTGAACCTCCTGCCTTAACCAGATGGGGTGGAAGCAGCTTAACCCTAAAAAAAGATTTCAATTTTGCATACTCCTGTTTCATTTCCTTAAGATTAATAGAAAACAAGTCATCACTCAGCTCACTCAAATCAAAATTTTGTTGGATAACATCTCTGTTAATTTCTAATAGCACCCCTCCATCATTATCTCTAATTACCCATGTGATGGGGTCATATCTCATGGACACTACCATAAGTAAGTCCACATTAGGGAACACATTTGGTACAACCAGCTTTCCCATGTCGTACATCCATCCATTCGAGAAAGGGTGAGGCAAATTCCTCTGTCCATACCATAATCTGAACATCTCTAAGCCGGTGAGTGGAACCTTAGCATCAACAATGTTGGAACTATTACACACCAACCCCTCCCCTAGGATTTTCCCTTACATCAACAATACACCTTTCCTTTTGTCATTTGTTGATAACAAAAATTGACCCATGAAATCATCATACAATTTTCTTTTCAAATATTCAATGTGGCCAGAGTGCTGCTTGGGTGGTGCCATCTAAGACAGACTAGGGCTTCACTACAATGTTACACTTCAAGTGGCTATGACTAAGCAGAGATAAGAAATTATAGAGTAAAATATTACAATTCCTCACAATTTATGATTAAGCTATAGCCCTTCAAAATATTTCACTGAGCTCAATGACAAGCATATCAAACCCCCCTTCCAAAATTTAAAAGCAGAATGATTGGGAAGTAGAGAAAATCAACTTACAGCTCTTCTCGTACAAACTCCAAATTCTAGCTGCAGCTACTCGTAATTTCACCTTTGGCTCTGAAACTGTTTTCATGAAATACTTGGATGCCTTGTGATACAAGTAAATTGATTTTATGTCGATAAAATTTTTCTAGTAGATGTCTCATCTGCCATTAAAGCTCACTCATGGGCTGCACGAATGATAGCAACCATATTTGATACATATTTAAATTTGAGTCGTTGATCCTCCAATTTGATCAAATCATCAACGACCATCTTCAAAACAAGCTGACATAATCGCCAACACGGCAGTAAGGGGCCCACCATGTCATACGTTGCGAAGGAATGCCACATGGAAGTTGCTCATGATATCACAATCCTTTGATTCATCATTGCGGGATGGCGAGCACCATTGATCTTTCTCATCATAAATCCTGCTCCTTCAAAAATGGTCGTCGTCCTTTCCTTTAACTGTCGAGCAACTTTTCCCTTAAAATCATAACATCTCCATTGAAATAAAACTCGTGCATCTTAAAAGTGCATTATTAATCTACCCCTTAATACATTTAAAACCCGTGAATGCTTTCTTCACTCCTTAGGCTTCATTGGATGAGACGCATGGCAAGCGCCTGCGATATCACGATCCCATAATTCTTGATCGTAGGATGGCGTGCGTCGTCGATCTTGAAGAGATAGCACATCAATGGCCACACAGATTTCATCCTTTAGGAAGGGAACATGGCACCCACCTGTGATATTGTGATCCCATAATTCCTGATCACAGGATAGCGGGCGCCATTGATATCTGCAACAAATGGATCAATGGTAGCGCTAAATTCAACCTTCTACAAAATAAAAAAATTTATTTAAAGGGCAAGGGGACATCACTAGGCGGATGACAAACAACAACATAAGTTGTTTTAAAATGACAAAGCATGAGGTCATCCTAGACCTAGGAAAAAATAAAAACCTACAGAAGGCTGCAAAAATTAGAAACCGAAGGGGCCAACGTCTAGATGGAACACTGGGGCACAAGTCATTTTAAGACCCTTCAAAAAGGTAATGTCCAAATAGAACCTCAACTAGGGAAGAAAACAAACACTAGGGTTTAAGATGAAGACAAGGCTAAAACCCTAGCCCCTCAAAATTTTTAACACCAAGAAAGACCAACAACATAAGGAAAGTCCTGAGTGACAAACAAGGAGCAAAATTTTAAAACTCCATCAGTGGCTCCAGTTGGGGACATTCATTCTACAGGAATGAAGCGAGAATTTAGAATCTCAAGAATAGTAGACCAAGAGGTAGAGACGACCAAAAAGGAATTGTTCGGACAAAACAACCTGACCTATATACAAGACATATACAAAATATATAAACCTAAACCACCTTTCATGGAAAACAAAACTTCAAGTGAAGTATAACTTCAAGAACTGTCCCTGAACTAGCAGTTCAAGAATATCTCCTGTCATCTCTTGGAGGAAGTACGAATCTTCACCCCACTTATCATTAATCAGGAATGGTCCTAACCAAATTGCATCAAATTTCCCATGTTTCCCTTTATCTTCCAGTTTGGCAATCCACATTAAGACCAGATCTCCATTTTTGAAACTCTTTACGGTTGCTCTCTTATCATATAAATTCTTTACTTGCAACTGCAACTTAGCATTTTTCTTTTGTGCTTCCCTCCTAGCTTCATCCAATTCTACAAGAGCTTCCACTCTCAATTGCATTTCATCATCTATTTCATTATCATATATCTAGATAAACTTATACATTTCCATTAAGTTGTTTTGGGGTAACCTGGCATTTATCCCATAAACCAAGCCGAATGGGGCACAACCTTTTGCTTTCTTCATAGTTACCCTATCTTCCCAAACTGCTAATCTCAACTTAGAATCCCAAGCCCTTTATTTTGATCCAAGATTCTTTTAATAATCTTCATCAAGCTTTTATTGCTTGATTCTGCTTGTCCATTCCCCTGTGGGTGGTATGGTGATGAGTAAGAAACTTGGATGCCATGATTTTCACAAAATTCCAAGTATTCTTCATACCTAAAGCACATTGCATTGTCTGACACAATCCTTTCTGGACATCCAAATCTAGTCAATATATTGCTCATTAGGAAATCAATTACCACTTTACTAGTGGCTATCTTTGCTGGAATCACTTCCACCCACTTGGTGAAGTAATCAGTGGCCACCAATATCCAGGAATGACCTCCACTAGATTTACATGCTATCTCCCCTACAAAATCAATACCCCATTGCTGGAATGGGGTTTGTACTATAACTGGTTTTAAAGGAAAGTTGCCAGAAAACTTTAACTTACCAGAGAAACGTTGACAAGCATCACATGTCCTCAATACTTGGTGTGCATCCTTAAAAACTAGAGGCCACTAGAATCTAGCCCTCATTATTTTATGTGCAGTTGTTTTAGCCATATAATGTCCTCCACAAACTCCACTGTGCATTCCACTCAAAAGTTCTTTTGCTTGATCTTGATCAACACACTTCAGCATGACACCCTCTCCATTTCTCCACCAGAGCTTTCCATCTACAATAACATACTTGATAGCATGTAATTTCAATGTCCTTTTCTCATTTTCACTCAAGTTATCAGGACATTTTAGTTTTTTCAAGAAATAAATCACATCTCTATACCATTCTAAATGCTCCATATCACATAGATGCGATCTATTAGATGCGATCTATTCTCCTCGTCTAGAAAATTTATCTGATTTGCTTCTAGATTACTTTGGGCCATGAGTTTGGCCAATCCTTTTCCTCTTACCAATTTAGTAATCTGAACCTCAATATTGAATTCCTGAATCCTATTTATCCATCTACACCTTCTCCCGGACACCTCTTGTTGTGTGAAAATGTCTTTAACAGCAACACTAGGCACATAAGCAATTACAGTAGCTCCCATCAAATAAGGTCTAAAATCCTTCACCCCTTTTACCAATGCATATGCCTATTTTTCATTTATATCATACTTAAGTTCTGCAGCCTGTAAAGATTTACTGAAAAAGGCTATAGGTTGTTCAAAACCTTCTACATTCTTTTGTAACAACACAGCTGCAATTGTGTGGAAAGAAGTAAATGAGAAAATATGTAAAGGTTTGGAAAAATCAGGGGTTCTTAACATAGGAGCCTCCTTTATTGCTTGCTTAATGGCTTGGAAAGTCTACACAGGTTCCTCATCCCATTCAACCTTGGCTCCTTTCTTAAGAATTTTAGAAATAGGGTGAACTACCTCAACAAAATTCATCACAAACCTCCTCAAGAAATTTATTTTCCCAAAGAAAGATTGGATTCCTTTGATAGTTCGGGGTTGTGGCACTTTATCAATTGCAATAACTCTATCTGGATCAATTTTTACTCCATCCTTGGAAACTATATGTCCCAATAGTTTTCCTTTTAGTACTCAAAACACACATTTCTTTGGATTCAAATAAATGCCATACTCCAAGGCTCTAATGAATACTTTATCCAGATGTTCACAATGATCCCCTTCCTTTTTAGAATATGTTGTCAGGTCATCCTAATAAATTACCAAAAATAAGTTAATAAGATCTGAAAATGCCACATCCATGGCTCGTTGAAAAGTAGCCCCTGCATTTGTTAGACCAAATGGCATTCTTACATAAACATATGTTCCCCATGGTGTAGTGAAAGTTGTCTTAAACTGTTCAGACTCTTTGATGATGAACTGATTATATCCAGAGAAACCATCCATCATAGACATTAACTCATAGCTTGTCACTCATTGCAACATAGCTTCTATATTAGGTAATGGATAATTATCTTTTAATGAAGACATATTCAAATTTCTGAAATCTACACATAACTTGATGTCTCCATTTTTATTTCTTACCAGTACTAAGTTGGATACCCAAGATGAATGTCTGATTGGCTTGATGATCCCTGCATTCCTTAGTTTCATTAATTCTTCTTGCATTTTGGGGGCCAAAGTGGGATTAATAGGTCTCTGCTTTTGTCTAAACGGCTTAGCATCATCACGTAAAGGAATCTCATGTTGAAAAAGATCCTCCCTGTATGCCTTAATATCATCATAAGACCATGCAAACACATGCCTAAACTTCCTCAATAAGTCAATTAACATCCTTCTCACCTTTGGTGACATTTTCTTTCCAATATATACCTTCTTTAGCGATGCTTATGTTCCAAGATTTATCTCCTCCAGGTCGTCAGGATGGGATACAGTATGATTAGCCTTTGTCTTCTCTTTTCTTTCAAACACTCTTTCTAATGCAACTAGACCCTTTGGAATTGTGTTTATCTTTAACTAAATGACTTCATTTCCAAATACAGTATCCTTACCATCAATATTTTCAACAAAAGCTCCAAAGTCAATTTCCTGATTTTCATATTCTCCCACATAATTAAAAAAATTTAATATATCTTCATCATTATCAAAAAATTTCCAATTTTTAATATTATCAGGGACAGATGGTCTAGTTTGCACCTCAACCTTTGAAATTCCAGCATAAGTCATATCATCTGGTTTTAATGCAATGCTAGCTAATAAATCTGCCACTTTGTTTTGACCTCTCTCCATCCACCCTATACCAAATGCATCAAAGCTCTTCAGTTCATCCCAAACAACATTCCTATACTGTTTTAACCTCTTGTTCTTTGATACGTATTTGGATCTAACTTGAGAGACCACAAGTTTAGAATCCCCAATTGCTTTGAGTTTTTTGATTTCATGTTTTTCAACCAATCTCAAACCTAATAACAAGGCTTCATACTCCACCACATTATTTGTGCATTCAAATAACAGAGTGAAAGAGAATTTGAATGTCTTTCCACTTGGTGACTGTAACAAAATAATTGCACCAGACCCTTCTTTTGAACATGCACCATCAAAATACGTAGTCCACAAATCATCAGATTCTGATAATTGTTTTATTTCAGTATCAATCAATGCAATAGGTTTATCACAACTGCTAGGGATTTCCTCAACCCTAAATTCATCTATACCACTATCAATAAAACATGTCATATTCTCAACCGGACCATGCTCAATCATATGAGGTACTTTTGACTCTCTTTCAATTTTGACATCCTTACCATCAATAGAGAAAGTAGCAAATGAAAAATCGCATTGCATGTTACCCCCCATTGATGCACTCCATTTCCTTGACAAAAGCATCCCAAAGTGAGGTAGGATGTCTGCAACTAAGATAGTCATGACTAAATCCTTGTCAGGGTACTGAGTCAACTTATAAGGCAATGCTCTGATAGTTCCAATAACTAGAACTTCTCTTGAATCCATAGAATAACATTTTCCTTGAGTAGTATCTACTGTCAAGCCCATTGCCTCCATTATTTTGACTGGCATAACATTATTTGAGGCCCCTGAATCTATCATACAATTTCTTAAATTTTTCCCATTTATATCCACACTCAAGAAAAAGGGGTTTATGTTTTTGAGGCACATGTTAATATAATTTCCTAAATACATAGGGGGAATTTGTGACACTATTCCCTCCACTTCCTTTTCTTTCTCTTTATCTTTCACTTCTTTACCATTTCCATGTTTAGCCTTATTACCAGCAACATTTGTGATTAGAGCTATTGTCTACTCTTTGTGTTCATCTATTCTCATAATTTCTAGTAAAGGTACAGTTACTCTAACCTAAGAAAGAACATGAAATATATCCACATGCATATATTTAGGCATATTAAACATCATACCTTCATTGTTTTCCTTTCTTTCTGGCTGATTACATCCTCCTAGCTCCATTTGCTTGTCATCCTCTGCAACAGGTTCAGCTACCTTTGCAATCACCTTTTTCTTCACCACTGGTGTAATTACACCTTCTTGAAGTTTTGGGGTCTCATTTCTTTTTTCCCAAATCTTATCACCCTTAACTTCTTTGACTTTTATAGTATCCCTTTTGTTGTCAATCTTAAGACCTTTGTTTTTATCCTTTTGCTCTTTGATGAATAAGCCAGCAGGTTTACCTTGTTCAGCACCAATAGTTCTACTTCTCAATTGGAGTGAACCTCTCATTTGGGCAGCCATTTCTTTATTCAACCTTGCAATTTTGTCTTCTAACGGTCTCTTTAAAGATATTGAATCTTTAGCCTGCTCCATATTGCAATCATTTTGATCAAAATCATCTTCTTCATCAGAAAAGACTTGTTGATGGTATATCTCATTTCTCTATCTCTGATTATCTAGACTAGCTTCCTATATTTCATCATCAGAGGAGCATTCTACTTCTTCAATGTATGATCTGGCCATACAAGCACTTACATCATCTTGCTCACACTCTGACACCTGCTCATGGGTGTCCTCCTCAATTTCCTTAGCAAAAATCAATTGAGCAACCCCATAGTAATTTTGAACATGAGGATGTTGACACATTTCACACCATGGCTGGTCTACCACCATATTCATTGAATGTTTCTATAAGGGTTCTGGTGTATGCTGATAATTTTTAGGCTTTTGGCTAGGCAAGATTGGATTTCCATCTTTCCAATTTTTATTGTAAGGATAATTTTGCAATCTAGGCGGCCTATCATTTTTATTATAGGGCTTCCTTTCATTTCCTACACCCTTTTCTTGCTTAGCAACAATTTTCTTTATGTCTTTTAGGGTATTGTAAACCTTTTCCCACTTTTCATCATCCTTAGGCTTTGCAGCAAGAACTTTCTCAATTTTATTCCTAGGATTTTTCAAAAGTGCAGGTTCTTCTCTCCTAGCATACTTCCCAGAAGCTTTTATGTTACTTTCAATATTTATAGCCACTCTAAATGCATCTCTCATGGTCTAAGGGTCTTTATCTCTGAGGAGATATGCCATTTTAGCATCAAAAGCATTGAAGTATGTAGTTAAGAAAACATTTTCATCAAGCCTCAAAACCTGGTACAATTTATACATTGCCTTTTGAAATCTCAAATTAAACTCTGTCATAGGCTCATTCAATGACTTCTTGATGTTATTAAACTCATTCAACATGAAGCTAGCATTAGCTTTATCACCATACTATTGTTTAAAACACTTTTCAAACTCATCCCATCACCCAATACTAGCATTAGGTAAACCTCTATACCAATCCCTTGCATCTTCTACCAGGGATTGTACAAACAATTTCATTACAACATCTTCATGTTCTACCTCATAATCATTTAACATGTCCATGAAAGCTTTCAAGTGTTCCTCAGTTGTTACAACATTATTACTAGCAAACTTATTCATCATTTCTCTCAAGTCAACAGGGATAGGATTTGGATAACCAAGAATACCATCAAAGAACAATGGCCTATACCTTTCTAACTGTATAGGTCGTCATTGAAATAATCCCTCATTTCTTTGAGAATCCACACCAGACCCTTTATCTTGTACTCTTAAACCATCTTGATTGGGATTTGCAAACTCAATTACATAAATCTTCGGGTTAAAACTATTTATAGTGGGGCCTGGACTAATTTTAGAACTGCCCTTTAAGGCATCTTGGTGGTTTGATGAGGTTGTAGCTTGTATAATGTCATCTGTAGTTGTCATCTTTAGGAAACTTATCTTCCTCTTCATTTTTTCATTTCTAGCCTCGATCTTTGTTCTTTCCAACTCTTCTACCAAAGCTTCACTCTCCTTCTTAGCTTTTTTCTAAAGCAGAGTCTATTTGAAATGACGCATGTGGTTTGGGATCTCATTTAGTAGGATGGGGAGTCACCTTCTCACTTATTTTAATCCCCTCAACCTTTTGCTTTCCTTTGTCCAATGTTGGTTTAGGATTTGTATTACTTTGTTGAGACCCATCATGAGTCAAGGGCTTTGGGTCTGTAGGTTCGGGCTGGGCATCAACATGGGCTAGTGGGGTTTCTTTAGGAACATGCCTTACTTCCTTATTAGAAATATTCTGTATAACCAAACCCTCAACATTTGGTTCAGGTTCATCTTGGTTTAGAAGCTTCATTGTTGCCAACTTTCTCATTAACCTATCCCTTTCAATCACAACACTTCTCAACGTTACTTATCTTTTTCTCTCTTCACTCTAAGCTCAGCTTGTGCTTGGATTTCCCATCTCAAAGAATTTATGTCTCCAAAAATATCATTAGGGTCGAGAAAAGTCACATTAGAACTTGATGTATCATCTAGATCTATTAAATTTACCCCTTCCAATACATGTTCAAAAAACAAAGGATTTACATTATTTTCAGGAGGAGAAGGAGGCACATCACTGGTGCATTCTTTGTGATGGCTTCGACTTCTACTCCTACCTCTTCTCTTTTTAGCATATTTAACACTAACAAGCCCCTTAGTCTGACATGTCACATTATCTTGAACCGGTGTATTAAATAATGAATCAAAAAATCCACCACTATCTGACTCTGAATTTCTAGACATCTCATCAAGATTCTCAGGGATAGGATGTAAAAGCTTATGTGTACCTTAGTGTATAGGGTCCTATGAATTAGGAGCAACATTACTAGATTTTGGTTTCTTCTTTATCTAGTCCTTCTTCTTTGCTTTGGGAAGTTCACTTTCCAATTTGTGTTCTAGATGATTCTTCATGAATGACCTTGTGTTCTTCATTCCTTGCACTTGTCCAAAAGTTCTTTCTATGTATAATAAACTTTTCAAAATAAAACACACATTGGTGTAGAGACTTCAAAGTCGCCATCCAATTTTCTTGGGAATATCAGAAACCTAAAGACACATACTGGAATATAAGAACCTTCGGAACCTCAAACTTACAACACACAAAAGTGCTTTACAACACAACTCTTAACACTTATGAAAATAGAATAAGTGGACAAAATTAACACAAAACTATAGGCTCAACCATCAAATCATAGAAATACTATGAAAACTCTACACAAAATGGACAACCGACACACTAGTAAGAAACCTTTTAAAATTAGTTCCCCAGTAGAGTTGCCATTTTGTTGGTTACTTTTTATGATGTTAACCAGGTTGGTCTTCTAATCTACCTATGGAATTGCCAATTCCAATCAATGGCAGCTCGAAGGACCTGGACCAACTGACAAGGACTTTAAAATAACCTCCTACACTTCGGGCTCTGCAAGACCCGGGAGGGGAATCCCTTAATGTGTTTACAACCTTTGGACCATTATCATGAACAACATTAATAATAACAGATAATCCCACTTAATAGCTCAGCACAATAAGATAATATTGAATAGAATCAGCTATTCTTTGACAATATCAACTATATGGAGCATGGGATGACTACAACACAATCCATAATATATAAAATAGTCATTGATTTTCAATTTGTAGCAAGCTCCAAGAAAAGAAAAACTAATACTGAATCACACAAATGATTGCAACCTAGATCAGTGCCATATATCCATTGGCAAGTCAAATTCATAAGAATTTAACGGTTTATAACATATGAAATACATGACATATAAGGTCCCTAACAATATTGCATTACAAGTTCATTAGTATGTATTCTAACTCAATACTACTTATCAAATCCTTATACATAACATATCTGCCTATAATCCCATTCAAGCATTTTAATTAATTCCTTGAAATAAAGCTAAAATAGAATCATACACACCACAACAGTGAGATGAATGAAACAACCATTAGTTATTTTATTCAAAGTTCAGATATGCGCATACAATGGAGAGACATGAGCTCAAATTTAGCATTTGAATTAAAATGATAAATTCGAGCTCGTGTCTCTCCATTGTATGCGCATATCTAAACTTTGAATAAAATAACTAAGGGTTGTTTCATTCATCTCACTGGTGTGGTGTGTATGATTCTATTTTAGCTTTAATTCAAGGAATTAATTAAAATGATTGAATGGGATTATAGGCAGATATGTTCTGTATAAGGATTTGATAAATAGTATTGAGTTAGAATACATACTGATGAAATTGTAATGCAATATTGTCAAGGACCTTATATGTCATGTATTTTATCTATTATAAACCCTTAAATGCTTATGAATTTGACTCCCCAATGGATATATGGCATGGATCTAGGTTGCATTCATTCGTGTGATTCAGTATTAGTTTTTCTTTTCTTGGAGCTTTCTACAGATTGCAAATCAATGACTATTTTATATATTATGGATTGTAATGTAGTCATCCCATGCTCATATAGTTGATATTGTTGAAGAATAGCCGATTCTATTCAATATTATCTTATTATGTTGAGCTATTAAGTGGGATTATCTATTATTATTAATTTTGTTCATGATAATGGTGCAGAGGTTGTAAACACATTAAGCGATTCCTCTCTTGGGTCTTGCAGAGCCTGAAGTGTAGGAGGTTATTTTAAAGTCCTTTGAGCTGCCCTTGATTAGAATTGGAAATTCCATAGGTAGATTAGAAGACCAACCTGGTTAACATCATAAAAAGTAACCAATAGCTCTTGATCATTATCATTACATCTTACTAACATCAGTGCATTGAGATCCTTCTCAATATGCATGGCTACTTTAGTACGAGTTTGAAGCAAGTTCATCCTCTCACTAAAGTAGGGACTAAATTTACTATAGAAAAATGGCCCCTTGTAATTTTCATGTTCTCTTAGGCCTTTCTTCATGATGCTTGGTCCTTAAAATATGATGTCTTGTTGTAAAAAAATTATACACTTTTCTAGACTCTATTTATTACAATTCACCTAAAAATCACCTTTTCATCACTTATCAAGTCCTATTTTGAAGTGTTGTAAAGTCTTATAACAAGATTTCATAATTTTCTAGACATAATTTTACAATTTACACCTTTCTTATGATTTATTTGACTCCTTTATTCCCTTATAAGGCTTAATTAAGTGTGTTTCTAAATGTAAACCTAAAAAAAAACATTAAATGTGACTTAATTCCCGACACCCACATTCAAGTCCAAGGTAGAACTCATTTACCGTTGGTGGAAAATGAATCCCTCTTGGTTCAAAATTGAAAATATTTCAAATTTTCTTTTGAGTTTTTATTTAAAATCACCTGATGTCGGCCTATGATGAGGGATATTTAGGTTACTAAGGCACAAGTGTGTATAAATAAGTGTTTTTCTTCTCATTTTAACCCCCATTCAAGCATTCAAGCACTTTGCATCATTGAATCAAGCATTAATCAAGTATTTTGGAGAAACCATTGTTATATCGTTAGATTTATTCAATAAGTGTTTGGCTTGTGTATGAAAATTTGACAAGCTATTAGGTGTTGAAAAGTGGACAAGAATTCAACAAAGTGTTTCAAGGAAACTACAACCTATTTGAAGCTTGGAGAAGACATTTTGTCCATTTTCTATAGAATTAACTTCGTCAACTCAACAAGTAGACAACCTCAGATCTGGTGCTACAGAATTGGTTCCTAATTTCTCAGAATTTTGGGAGAGGACTGATTCACCATGAATGGCTAATGAGTCCTATTGTAAGACTGAAAATCTAGATTTTGTCATATTCCAGATCCTGACACTTAGAAACCAATTTCTAGAAGTTTTCATCAAAAGCAAGACTGATTCGCCATCAATGGTGAATGAGTCCCATTGGTTATTTTTAGTGATCTCTGCCAACATTCAGGACACTCTAGATTCTCCATTCTTTGCCTAGGTGCACTATGAATCAACCTTCTTCTTTTCTATTTTGCAGTTGCTCATATCCAGTTCATGTTTGCATATCACATTATGTTTTCCAACATTACATAATTCTTAGGTTTTGCGTTCATAATCAATCAAATAGTTCATTTAATTGCACTTATATCCTTCAATTTAGTCTAAATAACATCATACATTAGATAATTTGAGTGAACCTACCTGGAATTTTGAGTGGGGTTTATCTCTCTCCTTTTAAGTGAAACATCATAAGAGTACAAGAGTAGCCTATAAGCCCTACCTAAAAAATTCTCTATGTAATTAATTATTTAATTACACTTGCATAAGTTTACTTAGGAAAAATATTTGTTTTTAGAAAGTCTTAGTTGGATTTTCTAGAACTTATCTTATCTAGTTGAGCTATCTATTAGTTCAAGTTAGGTTTAGGGTTGTGCATGCATTTCCTTTTTAAGGCATCTCATGTATTATTTATAACATACCTCATTTTGAATCCTTGATCAATATTCATCAGGCTCTTTCTTGCATATCCTCTTGTGGAAGGTTTATCTTTGTTCTTTGCAGGTGCTCCTTGGTGTTGAACTAGTTTCTTTAGCTCTTACAATCGACTTTTGTTTTGCCTGAATTCGACATTTTATGCCAAAGTTATGGGGGTTTGAAGATTTTCTAGATCTGGGAGTTGTGAAGCTTCTAGAGCATTTACAGGTAGATCAAACCTCGCCATCAGATCTAGAGCCTTCAAGAGATGAAAAATCGACATATAACATGTCTATATTCGGTGTCGGCTATTCATGAGGAAATTTTTTTTTACTCGTATGGCCCCATATGACTGTCCAAACACAGATTGAGAAAAAATTCTTTACAGGCCTGGTAAAATTTTTGTTTATTTTTTGACTTTAATTTTTTATCCAAAAATTAATAAAATATTATAAATTTATTTTAATTTTAAAAATACAATAAAAACAAAAAAGGTCTAGGCGGATTTATTATTTTTTCTTTTTTTAGGCACATTTAATGAAGTACCCGTAGGGTACCTACTTGCGCAGGTCCCTGTGGGCCCCATACTCTACCCGTTGGTGCCTTTATTTCCCCAGTGTTGTCTTTTCCATTGGCATCTTTTTCCCAACTGACTGGCACCCCTTTACACTTGCCAGCTTCTTTATTCACGTTGGCCACATTCTCTATTTTTCAACAACTATTTTCTAGGTGGCAACAATTTTATCAATGTCTAGCTTTTTCGGGAGGCATCCAAATTTCTAGGAGTCAGCATAGTTTTCCAGAGAATATTTTTGCAAGTCCAGGGTATATTCTGTCAGTTGGTGTTTTTTTGCAAGGGATCAAATTTTTTTTGTAGGAAAAGGGAATATTCTATGAGATATTTCGCTAATGTCAGAATGACATCATGCTAATGTCAATAGTGTGATTTTTTGCATGGCGTCATTTCACCCCATTTTTCCCTAAAAGGGGTGTTTTTTTTTATTTTGCCACAACTTTTGACCCAGAAGACAAAATTTTTGAAACGAAATATCATTTGAAAGCTAGCGAGCCCAATTTTCTTATGGTGCAGTTTGTTTTCGAAGATTTTGTTGTTTGGTGGGATTTTTTTCTCATTGAACTCAAAGATTCCATTTTCATGCCTGAGCTCATAACTTTTGCACCGTTCCTCTATTTTTCACGATCTTTGCGGCATTGGAAAGGTTTCTATGAGCTCTTCAGAGTTACTCATGCAGTTTTTCCAAATTTGGCCCCAAGTATAATTAATTCATTTTTTTGTACTTTGGCACTTTGGTTAATTACTTGGACATGTTGGCACCTGGAAACTTTTGTTCACATGAGATGACTTCATTTGGGCTGCTTTATATGTTTTTTTCAGTATTTTCTCCTTTGTGGGCATTTTGAGCATCATTTTTTTTCAATCTTCTATGTAAACACACTAAGATAAAGTGCCACACTATTGTACATGTTTTTTGGGGATTTTGCACATAAGGTTGTGCCATATTTTGTACTTGCACTATATTATAATGTCCTATGGGGGGTTGTGTAGTACCTTTGTTTTTTCCATCATACCTTTTTCTGGTGAGTGTCCTTTCATGACAACAGTGGATCCATATGATTCCAGTTTCATGTGTGTGTGCTTTGTTTTGCACACCACCTTTCTAGTTGCAGGTTCTTTCTTGTTCACTTTTAGATGTTGTTTCTTCTCCTTCATGTATTATAGGGTATTACACAACATTTCAGTAGATCTTTCAAGCTCTCCCAATCAGAATTATGGGGGGTATTATACTATTCATGCTAATGCTTCCTTGGTTTTTCCTTGGAAGGAATCTTCCATCCTCAGTTGATCAGTGTTTTTTAGACTATTGGCACCTATATTTTCAACTATCAGTGGTTGAGTAGTGTCGTTGAGGTCACTAGTATAGAATCATGTGCAATCTATATTTTCTATCATTGTTGGAGTAGTGTCGTTGGCGGTACTCATGCAAATTTTCTTCTTGATCCTAATCATCCTATCTTTAGAGGAGGTCCTTTGGCACTATAGAAGTCATATTTTGATAGTTGTTTGCATCTTCTTCTACTTCAATGATGTTCTTCATGTTCTTGTGTTTTTTCTCTTTTGGAGAGGAGTTTTCTCCCATAGGGTTTTTCTCATTTTCTCTTGTTTTGAGAGATTCTTCATCTGTAAATGGGTACCTAACATGGCCATGTTGTCGGGACCCATATTTTTCATCTTTGCATCATTTGCATAATAATATTCTCCCTAAGTTGCACTTTTGGGGGTGTTGGTGTAATTAATTATTTAATTACACTTACATAAGTTTACTTAGGAAAAAGATTCATTTTTAGAAAGTATTAGTTATCTTTTCTAGAACTTATCTTATCTAGTTGAAATAAGTAAGCTTATCTAGTTGAGCTATCTTTTAGTTCAAGTTAGGTTTAGGGTCGTGCATGAATTTCCTTTTTAAGGCATCTCATGTATCATTTGTAACATACCTCATTTTGAATCCTTGATTAATATTCAACAAGCTCTTTGTTGCATATCCTCTTGTGGAAGGTTTATCTTTGTTCTTTGCAAGTACTTCTGGGTGTTGAGCTAGTTTCTTGAGCTCTTACAAAATCTATGGTTCAGAAATAAAATTTGATAGGTTCTTGTTTGGATTAAAGTCCTTTTGAATAGGTTGTCTTAATTGGTTTCCCTTCACATTTGAATTAAATCCTTTCACAACTTCATAGTAGCATAAGGGGATAGCACTAGGATCACCAAGAAGAGTCCAAATAAATGATATACTTACACGTTTTCACAATGTGCAAACATTTAGAGTGCTCAACTGCTTGAGTTAAACTGAAGAGTAATTCTACCCATCTTACAAAATCATATCCCCAAAATCATCATTCACCTCTCAACTCCATTCACCTAATAGTGTAGGCATTGGTCATTTTAGAATAATCTCATATAAACCTCATCTATATACTTGATTTTCAAAACATTTTTAGTAGGAAGGAGTAATTAGCCTTGCATCTACTTCACCTCATATGCCATTGTGAGTATATTGCTTGATTTAGAGGTCTTAACCTTCAAAATATCCTCATTATTTAGATACACCCACCTAGGTTTGGTAGAGCCTAAAGAGTAGGAGGTAATCAAAATATTTTCTACCTCATTTGTGGGCCAAAAATGTATCAAGATATTGGCACCCTCTTGTGGTCTTAAAACCTATGTTTTAGAGACCTAACAGATTGGTGACTCTATTGGGGATTAAGCCAATTTTGAACCTAACCTTTCCCTCATAGAGTCACTCCAAAACATCATAACATATTAAAGACTTCACTGGGAAGAAACATAATCATTTTTCTACATATGAAAAGTAGGTGGCAAATCTAAAATATTTTTATGACTGATAAAGTAAATATCAAATCAAAAAGGATAGACGATAGACACCAGAGTTATATTATATCATCCAACATGAATGGAAGAAGATAGTTGCACCAGGAGAGTCCTAAGAAGAGCAATGTGAGGTGGACAGACAAGCATGGAGCTCCTTGTGGAAAAAAAAACAAAAATAAGGGTGAAACAACATCTAAACAACCAGAAGATAATGTGAATACAATAGAGAAAACCTTGACAACATTTAACTCTCCACTTCACATTGATGGTGGAAATTCCTCAACACCACCTGAAAGAAGCAATATAAATGATAATATCATCAATTATAGATTAGAACCTCAAAAGGAAAATGAGTTTGAGGAATGGGTGGAAGAAGAAAGAAAACAAAGACAAGAGGAATATGATAAGGGATTCTCATCACAATGAGAAGAAAACTAGGAGAGGTTCATTGATTACACTGTGGTTGATTTTGATAGTATGACTAACCAAGAGATTGAATTGCATGTAGAATGGAAAAGAAGACTTATAAGGAGAAAATATATGATACAAGAAAGCTAGAAGCTAGATCAACAAATGGCACAATTAAACATTCAAACACCAAAGCCACCAAAATATTTCCCTCCAAATAAACAAGGTGGTAATGTCAATTCACATGGGACATCTCAAAATATAGGTGCTCTGAGTACTTCAAAGATACCCCATAATGTGTGTGGTAACCTAAGACAATGCACCCAACATAATATTCCATCACAAAGGTCCTAGCCCCCAAATGTTGGAATATTCCCCAACACTATCCACCACCAGGTCAGCAGTATGCTCCACAACATAAAAAACATGTGCCGCATTAGAATGTGTATCCTCAACAACACATCCAACAAAATTTCTACCATTAGCCTCAATATGGATTCCAATACTACCCCAATCCACCACCTTTGAATCTACATCCACTAAACCCCATGAGCATAAGTAGAAAATTTGATTGAATAGGATACCAATTATATCCATACCCAATTGAAAACAATTGGAGAAATACGGTTCCCAAATTCACTAGGAATAATGTGATATCAGCTAAAGAACATATTAGAAATTTTCAATGCCTTTATATAGGATATTGGTATGGATTATGTAGATGTAAATATGAGATTGTTCATGATCTCCCTAATTGAAGAAGCAAGGGATTGGTTCAATATTCTACTTGATGCCTCAACTGATTCTATAGAAGACTTCCAAAATCAATTTCTAGAACAATATGGAAATTAGTGTGCCCCTGAATTTTCCCTGCATGAATTGATAAGTACTCAAAAATACCAAAATGGGTCAGTTTATGATTTCAATTAGAGGTTCTCCAAACTATACAATAAAATACAACATGGGTCGAAACTAACTGATCTGACAACCTTAAGTATTTATCTAAAATCATTTGATCCAAAAATGGGGTATGAACTCAAGAACATATGCCCTAGTAGTTTAACTGAAGCACAAAAAAAACATTAACCATTGAGAATAATAGAAAGGCTACATGGATGACTGGAAAAAGGGACAACCTTAGAGTTCCCAAAAACTCTAATAATCCCCAGAATAGGAAGGAACATTCATATAGAAATGAAAGACCAAGATTACATGACATGCCCTACAACACTACTTGGAAAGATGGAAAGCCAGTAATATTACCAAATTGGAAAGAGACTCTAGACCCATTGAAAATACATGGAGGGCATGCACTTGATACTACATCATGGTGTTCACCTTGCTACAGATGTCATGAACCTAAATATTGTGTAGTGGCTCAGGCCTATCAAGAGGAATGGTAGTAGGAGCAAGATAGGGATGGCCATACTGTGAATATGCTTACTTGGAGGTCTTATCAGAAAGAGGAGGGATACTCTTCTTTAGAAGAAGGATATGAATATAACATTGATAATCAAAAATACAATGTGAATGTGGAACAAGAGGTATTTTCTGATGTGGAGGAAAAGTCATACAAGGAAGCATATGCGCACAATACAACACCCCAGTTTTAGCTCAGAACACCAATAGAACAAGAAAAGAAGGCAATCACAACAAAAGTAGTGGCTAGGGGAAAATGGAGAAAATACAATATGAGAAGCAATCCCACAGAGGGAGATCAAGGGACACCTAAGAGTATGTTCATTAAATAGTAGAAAAACAAGGAGAACATTCCATCTAAACAAAAGAAGAATGAAGAAAAGAAACCATAGAAAAAAATCCAAAAGGAGACAATTGATGTTGAGCTAGAAAAAAAACAAAAAGATGAAGTGAAGAAAGTTGTAACTAAAATTGAAAAGGGAAAACAAGGAATCACTACCCATTCATTTGACATGGCCCAAGAATTGGCATAAAAAAAAGATAGTTCCTTTAATGGTGTTGATGAAAATTGAAGAGTTCATAGATACAACTCTCAAAATGATCGCCAACACATCTCAGAAACATGAAGATCGGAAGAAAGAAGCAAATGTTGTGGAAAGGGAAGTGACAAAAGAACCAGAGGTATATTTGGGAGATTCACTCACAAAGAATCCATCCCAAGTAGATCCATTCTATACCACATTTGTTATCAACAATAAAATGGTGAAGAATTGTATGATTGACTCAAGGGAAACAATCAACATCATTCCCCTGGCTATCATGAAGGAGCTAGGTCTTTGGGTAAATAGTACATATGGAAAATGTTATGCTATGGATAATAGATCAGTTCCTATAGTAGGAGTAATATGGGATGTAGAACTAAAACATGGATCATATCTAGAAGCAACATATACAATAGATATTACTGTGGTTGATACTCCACCTTACCATGAGATGCTATTGTCAAGGAAATGGACAAAAATAGTAGGAGGGAATGTTCAGTTGGACTTCAAGTCCTATGCTACTATCCCTATGAATGGAAAAGAGGTTAGGATATATAGGGAGCTTAGATATAAACATGTCATTGAGCTCTTTGACCCCAATCAAATGAATTTATTATGTGATGTAAACTTAGGAAGCTTTAGAATAGAACATTCAAACCCTAAAATATTGAACACTAATCCAATTGCTAGGGATGTTTCCAAGAATGAGCATGGTGTATGGAGAATTTATTTTGATGGAGCATGTAGTAAAGAAGTTAATGGAGCAATATTTTTATTTATTTCACCTGAGGGAACAACATTCAAATATTCATTTTTTTAAACATTTGAGTGCACAAATAGCATAGTAGAGTATGAGGCCTTGCTGATAGGATTGAACATGGCTACCAAACACAGGATTAAACTATTGACTATTCTTGGAAATTCTTAGTTGGTTATTTCACAAGCAAGATCAAAGTATTCAACAAAAAAGAAGGATAAATTAGTATAAAAATGTTGTATGGGACACCATTGAGTTGTTTAATTCTTTCTCTATTGAATGCATAGATAGATCCAATAATTTAATGGTAGATTTCTTGGTGAATGTATCTTTGAAGAGAGATGATGTTACTCTAGCAGGAATTTTGAAAATTGAACTCAAAACAAGACCTACAATCTAGGATAACATCTATAGTTGGCAATTTTTTAATGATGACACTGATTTGATTAAGTTCTTACATTGCATTGAATAGTATGAGCCTCAAGAAATTTATTTTAGTGCATTTGTGGAGGAAGTAGATGGCAAGAAAACTGTATTTGGCAAGGAAGTTGTGCAATTAAAGACTAAGAAGATTCCTAAGGGACTTGTGGCTATGGAGAGGGTGTTTGATGGAAATGATTGAGCCCTTATGAAATAAACACTAGTAGAAAGGGAAGACATTGAAGAAATCAACTTGGGAACTGAATTGTCACCAAAAAAGGTATACATTGGCAAAAAGATAAGCCCAACAATTAGAAATATGTTGATTGCATTATTAAGGAAATATAAGCATGTCTTCACATGGTCTTATGATGACCTTAAGGCATACAGGGAAGATTTTTTCCAACATGAAATTCCACTCAAACCTGATGCAAAACCTTTTAGGCAAAAGGAGAGACCAATAAACCCAACTTTGTAGCCCAAGATGCATGAAGAACTTATGAAGCTCAAGGAGGCAGGCATCATCAAACCTATTAGACATTCCACTTGGGTTTCCAACTTGGTACTAGTTAGAAAGAAGAATGGTGACATAAGGTTTTGTGTAGATTTTAGAAATTTAAATATCTCATCCCTTAAAGACAACTATCCACTCCCAAACATGGAGGCTATGATACAAAGGGTCATAGGTGTGAATTGTTATCCATGATGGATAGATTTTCAAGGGATAACTAGGTGAAGGTGAAGGAATAAGAACAATACAAAACTATTTTTACTACTCCTTGGGGCACATATGTATGCATAAGAATTCCATTTGGTCTAACAAACATTGGAGCCACATTACAATGAGCCATGGATGTTTCTTTTGCTGATCTAATTAACATAATAATGGTGGTATACTAGGATGATCTCACTACATATTCCAAGAAAGAAGAAGAGCATGTTGCACACCTTGAAAGGATATTTTTCAAAGCATTGGAATATGGCATTTCCTTGAATATGGATATTGGTGGCAACTGATTATTTTATGAAATGAGTAGAGCAGATACCAACTAAATAAACCACTAGCAAGGTTGTAATTAACTTCTTGATGGAGAATATCATCATAAGGTTTGGGACAACTATTGGCCTTGTACAATGATTTAACAAATAAACCCTTAAAGGTGTGACTCAAATATTGGACATCTAATCTGAATAGCTATATTAATCATCATGAAGGTGCATTTAGCTTGTCAACCTAGGGATGCAGACTTGAAATGAGTCAAGACAATATGTGCACTAGGAATCCATAGTAGCCATATTCATTCTACAACTAAGAAAGACATCATGTTGAAATTAAATTGCTTAGAAAGAAGTAACATAATTGTTGAACATCAACAAACAACTATACTAAGTTTGAATGTATGATCAGAAAAATAGGAAACTACTCTATTTGCTTTAGCTGCAGGAATAGTCATAGTACAAAATTATAGTAGCTACAGGAATAGATAGTTGCTAGATTCTAAACTAATTACTGAATAGAAAGTAATAACTAAACTAAAGGATGGAATGCTCACCAAGTTGACCCTCTTAGATGAGTATCCCTTAAGACATGTAAACTCATATGCAACAAGCTTATAACTTCATTTTATTCATTAGAAAGCATGCTTACAATAGAGAAGCATAACTATATTAGTAAAAAACTAAGAATGCAAGTACAACATCAGATTAATCAACCTTCTGAGAATGGACATTCAAGTCTTATTTATAGGAGGAAAAACTAATAACTACCTACCTAGTAAGGCAATCAACTCCAACAGATTAGGAGGATGCCACTTTAGGAAAACCATAAAAAGTGGAAAGGACATTGTGCATGCATGAAATCTAGTCAATCTTGTTTTCCTTAACATAGATCTAGCATAACAATAGCTCCTATATTCACTCAACAAACTATTATGACCATTTACAAGGCAATTACAATCTTCAATTTGAACTAGGAATCTCGCTCCATTGAGATTCTTCCCCACATTGACCTTCAAATGATCACCTTGTTGACCTTTATGGAAAATTTCTAGCTAGCAAAATCTTCCTCAATTTTGTAGGTTCTAATTATATCTACATGACAACATTAGTGCGAACAACAATTTGGTGTAGGAGCACCTGTTTGATTTCTTGCCTACATGAGGCCATTTGTAAATAGTTTCTATATTTTTTTTATTGATTCTTATAATAAGGTTTATCAAACCATTTTAAAGGTGTTTGAGTCTTAGGAAGTCAAATTTTAAGTCATTTGTCAAATAATGTTTAAGGTTGTTCCATATTGTAAAAATTGTAAAAGTTGCTCAAGAAAGTTGTCAAGCAACTTGTCAAAAAGTGTCATTAAGGTGTTTTGTCAACAAACTAATGAAAAGGTAGTTGAAAATGGTTGGTTGTGGTTGGAAATGTATAAATACATCCTAAAAAACTCGAATTGGGGGTTGGCGACATTGTTTTTTTAAGTTTGATGAATGGAAACCTAGAATTTTGTGCATTTTCTGATTTTCACATTGTTTCCAGGCTGAAGTTGTGATTTGTATGGCCTGGTATGGACTCAAATAATGGATTATCATATATGGATGGAAAGATCTATGTTTTTAGTTTGCAATTCTTTTTTTCTCATTGAATTTTACTGATTTTTGTGGAAGATGTGACTATTTTTGTGAGACTTCCTATTCTAACAATATTGTGCAGAATTTATAGTCTGAAAAAAATGTGATGGTACAGATTTTAAATTCTATATTTTGGATTTGAACCAATTTTATTTTGTTACCATGTGAATCTACTTTCATTTTCTTCAAGTATCATCAAATTTCATTAATATTTGAATAAGTTATGACCAATTTTGTGAGGGTAGGTTTGAACCCTACCTAGGGTTTACAATTTTGGGAAAAATACAATAAATTTTCATTTCCACTGTTGGATCTTCATAAAAAATGGAGGAAAATTCTATAACTATGTTTTATTCAATCGCACTAGAGAGATTGTCTTCATTATTTGTTTTGTAGAAGTTATTAATGACTATTCATTGCACTAATTTGTGGGTTGCCATATTTATGTTTCCAATGTGATATACAATGCCTAATAGCAGGGTATGTGTAGGATCCTCATGGAAAAAATAGGCCCTTAAGTGGCAAAAAAATAAAAGAAATCAGAGTTAGGCAACTTGACATTAAAATTTGAATAAGTTATCTATATTATTTCAAAAATATGTAAGAATAGAATCTATAGAAAATTGAATGCAGTTTCTAAACTACTAGGTTTTTTTTTTTTTTTAAATAAATCTATTTGGTGAAAATTAGAAATTTCAATGCAGTAGTACTTAAATTTCGGTAAAATAAGAAGTAGGTGCCTATTTGACCACCCTAACCACAATAAAATGATAATATTTTTTTATAAGATTTTAGAAATAAGTATAGGACTCATGTCCTGATGTGATGCATATTTTTTTGTAATTTTTTTCCAAATAAACAATTAATTATGAATTTTTTATTACAACTTAAAAAATATATAAAAAACTTGTATGTTTAACCACCTTAACTTGGTCAAAACTTCATGAAATTCAAATTTTCTTTTTTTAATCCTATAGTATGCAAAGCATAGAATGTGACACATGTTTTGGATTAAAAAAATGTGATACTGTTTGAAAGCTATAGATTTTTTTCAATTAGTCTATCAATTAGGAATTTAGTCATAATTTGAATAGAAAATGAATAATAATTACTTATTTAATTCAAAGTAAAGCATAATTTATATTGGTGGAAAGCTGAGAATCTCTTTTAAAAACCCTTTTCATTTCATCAATTTTGGGTAAAAATAAAGTTGTCAGCCGCATACCCATGATAAATTACCACTTTTTGGCCCATCATGATTCTACACATACCAAGCATGTGTTTTACAAAGATTGTTTTGCATTATTATTGAAGGTTTGTGAGTTGTGTTGTTGAATCCTCCTAGCTCTACATTACAATTGCATATCTATAACTATTTTAAAGTAACATTCATTAATCCACATGTAAAATTAACATAGATAGTTCATATAGCATGTCAAAGATATTTAAAGGTTATAAAAATAAGCTTATGCCCAATGTCTATAGTTTTGAGGAAATAACATGGAAATTTCAGCATCCAAGTATCAAGGTCTATGACAACTACAACAAATGGCTAATAAACTCAATCAAAATTGAGCCATAAATTGGACTCATCACTCCCCCAAACCTAAGGTTTTGTTGGTCCTCTAGTAGAGGAAGGGTTGTTATTTTGCTTAGTCAACACTATAAAATCTGCAACTACCAGTTGTCCTACATTAGTTCTTGTAGTGTATGAATAGGGTCCAACCTATTCCATCTTTGTCTTTCTACAACTATATCATACTAATAATAGTTGAAATTTGGCACAAGCCATAATAGGATAGGTGGTTAAAAATTTAATGGAAGCCAAAATTATCCCTTCATCCTTCCAACCCATATATATGTATCAACTCTTTTGCATGTTGCATCATAGTTCTATAGAGAGTGAGGCTCAACTTATTTTAACTCATTAGTCAAATTGCCCCACCTCTATGCCAGATATCCCATTATAGATTTCCTTTGTGGTTTCTACTACCTTCTCTTATTCTTTGTAAACTGCTTCTCTCATAGGGAGGATCCTATTGCTATAGCTTGGTCAGTAAATAAATCTATTCCATTCCTTAAAACTATCTCTTTGGTTTCTAGATTCAGCCCTGATGGGTAAGGGAGTGTTGGATTCTATTTGCCTATAAGTCCTGAACTATTGTCCCCAACTAATTCCATTCTATATCTAGGACATGAATGCCCTTAATTGGAGATCCCCAACATAAAACAATGGATTCCAGTCATGATCTTGGGACACAACACAATTATGCAAATAGAATTCACACAACAAATTTTTCATTTCAGGAGGAGCAATTTGATAAGCCTGGAAAAATTCAAGAGTCTCAATGGAAGGATTCAAACCTGAAATGATCCTTGCTAATTCAAAAGAAATATTACTCTCATTTAAATATAGAGAATAGACCCTTGGAGGAGTCCTACATTCTAATAGATGAGTTACTAAGGCTGCTACATGGTCCACCTTTTCCTTTAAAGCAACAATTTTTGCATTCTTCTCTTCAATCTCTTCATCTCTCTTTTTAATTTCCTCCTTTAGCCTATGTTTATCCTTTTTCCATTCCTCTTCCCTAGTTTTCATCTCATTCTATAAGTTTATGGCTACCATGTGCATTGAAAAATCAAAGGGATTATGTATTCCTACCATAATTTTTCCTCACACTGATTCTTGCTCTTCATGTGGCCCCAGTTGTAAGGTTTCTGATTGCTCACCCAATTCTAGCTGCATGGGTTCTAATTGTTCACCCAATTCTAGCTACAGGGGTTCTTGCTCTTGTTGTAGGAACTCTTTCTCTTGATTTTGGTGTAGGAGCTCCTGATTCTTCTCATACTCTTGACTCTCAACCTATTCTACAATGGCAGCAAGCTCTACCAACCTTATGTCTATTTTCTCCTAAAAAATGTCCTTTTCCTCAACGTTCACCTACCCCATTGGGACTTCTACATCCTCTTGTGATGTTCCTCGAGGGCTAGGGATTCTCTTAGGAGATGCACCAATGGTTTAACCAATTGGTCTTGATTTTCTATAAGGGGTTTTATCTTTTCCTTCGGCTATAGGTAGAATAGTGTCAACCTTTTGTTTCTTAGAGCTTGTCACTTCTTTTTCTGCCATTTATTTTTTAGCTTTTCCCTTCCTCATTTTTCCTCTTTCTTTCATGTCATAGGTTGAATTAGGGTTCCAAGAGGGACATCATCATCAGAGTCTAAAGAGGAACTATATTTTTTTGAATGTTTTTCCTCAGAAGAACTAATCTCTATAGTTTTCTTAGCTATAAGATTGTTTACACTAGGGCTTGCACCAGAAGTTGAGGCTCCAGGAGTGGCTTCAACAATGTTCAATCTCCTACTAAAATTACAAGGTTGAGGCAAAACCCTAGGTCACAAATGCCTAGTCTAAATTGATTAACATTTAAAAATTCCTCCCAAGTCATATTAGAGACATCATGCAAAGATTTTTCTACTAATAATTTGATTAAACAATGGTGGGAGATAGAATTATCCCTAACATTTTGGGTTTCAACTACCATGATTGAAAGGAGATGATATAACATGTCGAGAATTTTCATTCTTATCCCATGCCTCATATGATTTAGGAGTTTGATGTGCATAGAATGTAGGTTCGACTGGCAGCATTCACAAGTGATGTACTTCAAAATGTGGACAACTACTTGCTTCCATGGCTTAGGAAGAGAGTTTCTCTTCACACCTTGTTTTTCCACATCCAGTGATGGGTCACCAAGTTTAGTAATTTCAGCCCTAGCTAACCTTGCATCTCTGGTAGTAGGGTATTGTTCACCATCGACAAGAAACCCTATAACTTCTACAATCCTCTCTTCAGTAGGTATAACCTCCAACCCTTTTACTATGACTTTCCTTTAGATAATGTCTACACAAATTTCAGTGCAATGTCTTCATTATAACCATTAAACTTGAGGAAATAATCTAACCATCCATAGTTTTTGAACTCGGCCTAGGGAGGTGCATCCTACAATACTACATCATGAACCATGGGTTCATTTTGAATTACCTAACCTCCCATCATTCAGTTGTCTATAATTAAACAAACAGTCTACAAGGTTTCCCTTCCTACAATCTTTGTTTGAAAGCCCAAATTTCACATTCTTGCAACACTACTGAATTCCTAACACCAATGTCGTATGAAGGATATGATAAAGAAAAATGGAAGCAACTGATGTAATTTCACACATGCGAGCCATCACCTCACTTAGAATTAAAATTATCTCAATTTAAATTTTGCTGACATGGACAAACATGGACTGACATGTGGACATGTTATACACACTCCCCCTAGAACCTAATTTTGAGCATGTTTCCTCGAATGTGGAGTAGTAAGGATGATTTGATAGGGCATGGGATAATTACATGCTATGGAGAACATCTACATTATTGTGAAGTAATTAATTAAGTGTACTTAAAGATAATTAAGATGTAACAAATTGATGCACACGTACCTAAATTCATGGAATATTTGTTGCAAATAATATTGAGGAACTACCTATCACCTTTTAAGAATTTAGTCAAGAAATTAATGAAAGTGGAGATGGAACAAAGTGAAGTGAAATGAAGTGAAGTTATGGTAGAATGATGGGAGAGAATAGTGGAGATGGATTGGAAAATCATGGTGGATGAATGAAGAAGTGGACTCCCACACAAGTGGAAGTCTTTATTATGACAATTTATGTACCTTGGTTAGCTAGAAGGAGGGACACTAGGTCCACTTCCTTTGGATGTAGGAATTTTGGGTGTTGCATGTTGATTGAATTGTTGCATGAATTCCTCCTTGGAAGTTTGCTTTTGATACAAACTGAGGTGATTACCATTGACAAGCAAGTTAAATCTCACAGGGTCAATGGTACTAAGTTGAATAGCTCCATTGGGAAAGACTTCAACAACCTCATATGGTCCTAGCCATCTTGTTTGTAGCTTAATAGCATTATCCTGATATATGGAGTAATAAGGGAGTGTCTAGTCACTTGGTTGGAATTTCTTGTTCTTTATGAAATTTTCACTACCTCTGTGTGATGCAAGCCTATCTTTCTCATCTCATCCAAATTATTCAGCTGCATAATTCTATCCTTTTGTGCCTCAAAGATATCCATCCCTAATTCTAGTGCAATCCTAAGAGTCTTATGCTCAAATTCAATGGGCATCATAGTTGTCTTTCCATACAACAACTCAAAATGAGTAAAGCTTGTGGTTGTTTTCTATGTAGTCTTATAGGCCTAAATAGATTCTACCAACCTATTTTCGCAATCCTTCCTATGGATACCATTTTTTTTGTTAGAATGACTTCAATTTCTCTGTTGGTCACCTCAACTTGGTCATTGGACTAAAGGTGATAAGCAATAGACTTCTTGTGCCTCACATTATATTCATTAGCTAGTGTTGTGACAAGGGTTGATGTAAATTGTGCCCCATGATTAGTCACTATCTCCCTTGGAACCCCATACCATCTGAAAATTTCCTCATAAAGAAATTGTGCAACCTTATTATCTCTTGCATGCTTCATGGCTTCAACTTCTACCCACTTGCTTACATAATCAGTGCAAACCAGGATATAGGATTTACCATTTGATCGAGGATCAATGGGTCCTACAAAATCCAATCCCCATTTATCAAATGGAGTGATTACTACCTAGGGGTAAAGGGGCATATCATAAGATTTGGTTTGTTGACCCATCCTCTAGCATCTATCACACTTGTATATTTCCCTACATCCTTGTGGAGTGTGGTTCAATAATATCACGTGTTTAGAATCTTCATTGATGTCCTCTTGGCTTTAGAATTCCCTCCATAGGGTTCATTATGACATGCATGCAATATATCATATGTCTCATCCTCCCTCACACATATCCTCCTCACATGGTTTGGTCTAGTGTAGAACAAGCATTCTACAATCCATGAGAAAGGAAAAGTTGTCTTAATGAGCACTCTTCTCTCTTTTGGAGTCAAATGAAGAGGAAATATCCCTATGACCAGATAATTAGCTATGTCAGCATACCAGGGTGTATACACACTGATGGAAAATAAATGTTCATTAGGGAAAGAGTCATCAATGAATTGATTGTCCTTTGATGTAGTCATCCTTGAAAGAAAGTATGCAAAAATATTGGCCTTCCCTAGTTTATCAACAATGGTTACGTCAAACTTTTGCATCAACAACAACCATCTTGCTAGCCTACCTAAGATCAGGGGATTATTCGTGAGGTACCTAATGGCTACATGGTCTATGTGCAAAAATATCTGATAGCCTATTATGTAGTGCCTAAATTTGTTAAGGGAATAGAACACTGCCAAAATTTCTTTTTCTATCACTGTATAGTTGAATTTAGCTCCTTGCAAGTTTTTACTAACAAAATCAATAGCATTATCAATTGATCCTTATTTTTGTCCTAAGACTACTCCTATAGCATAGTCTAAAGCATCTATATGAATGTGAAGAGGAAGACCCTAATTAGGACCTTTCAGTATAGGAGTATGAGTTAAACCTACTTTCAAGTTAGAGAATTCCTTGTCACAGTCTTATGTCAATTGGAATTCAACATCTTTAGTTAGGATAGTATACAATGGTGTTTCCATTTTGTTAAAATCTTTGATGAAATGACTATAGTAACTTGCATGTCCCAAGAAACTCCTAACATCTTTTTGTTTTACATGTATAGGCAGATTGGCGATCACCTCAATCTTGGCAAGATCTACTTGAATTCCTTGGTGACAGATGTAGTGGCCAAATAATACACCTTCCTACATCATCATGAAGCACTTTTCACTATTTAAAGATATATTATGGTCTTCACATCTCTATAAGACTCTCCTGATATTTTCCAATGCTTCATTAAAATTAGCACCATAGGTCCTAAAATCATCCATATAAATCTCCATACAATCATGTGAGATATCTGAAAAATATGCTAATAACTACCTTCTAAAAAGTTGCAGGTGCATTGCATAAGCCAAATGGAAGTAGTGAGTAGGCAGAATTCCCCCATGGATAGGTAAAGGTGGTACTTTTTTGGTCCTCAGGTGCAATTTTTATTTGGTTATACCCACTCAATCCATCTAGAAAAGATAAGTATTGCTTTCCTACAAGTGAATCTAGAACTTGATCTATGAAAGGAAGGGGAAAATGATCATTTTTGGTGGCAACATTGAGTTCCCTATAATAAAAAAAAACTCACCACTTCCCTCCTTTTTCGGGAACAATCACCAATGGAGACACCCACTGGCTCTCTAAAATGGGGTAGATAAATCCTACATCTAGCAATTTATGTAGTTCCCCTTTTGCAATTTCTCTCAATGCAAGGTTAATTCTTCTTTGTGGCTGCCTCACTGGTGTGCAATCATCTCTGATGTATACCCTATGGGTGCAGATCTTAAGATTCAATCCCTTCATATCATGATAGTCCCATGCAAATGGATGTTGGTGGGTCTTCAATAAGTTTGTCAATGACAACTATCAATCTTCACTCAACTTGCTGTTAATATTTAGATATTTCCTTTCTGACACTTGCACTTATGTAGTTAACTCTATCATAGTCACTTCATTAATGATTGGTACCTCGAGTTCATGTGGCAGAAATGTATGAGACATACCTATTGTTGTAGGAAGTTTAGTTGCAGGAAGAGTAGGCAGAAGTGTCTTCACTAGACTAGTAGAATTAGATGTATGAGAGGATGATTCTTCCTACACCTCACAATGGTTTTGAATTATGCTAGAAAATACTTCATCTTCTTCGTAAAGCTACATGAAAGAAAATTTTCCTAACATCATAAGTTGTGCCATAGAATTTACTTCCTTGACCTTTTCACCAAAATGTGGCCATATGGAATTATCCATATCATTGGATGGATGAGCCTGAGGGTAGAGAACAAGATTTTTGGTGCTCTTCCCATTAGAAATGGTCATGTCTCCTATTTGGCATCCACTAGAGGCATCTATTGTTGCTAACCATGGCCTCCCTAGGATGATGGGATACCCACCTAGTGTCGCTTTGGGAGAAAGAATCATGAAAACTATTGGGTACTCCTAAGAGTCTACAGTTACCACAAGATCTTCTACTATACCATTAGATTTAATAGTGGAACTATTCACAAGATATAAGATAGTGGGAGTGGGCCTCATGCTTGTAACATTTAGTTGTTGCAAAATTTCCTTAGTCATCACATTTATTGTTGCTCCCAAATCAATTAGAGCATTCTTTATTTGGATCCCATTTATAATAACTCCTAGCATAGGACTACTTGGGTCATTGTATTTGGGAACAGTCACTTTCCCAAGCAAGATGTCATCCAACTGTCCTACCACATGAACCATAATGGGGTCTTTCTTTTTCCTACCTAGCTTCTTGAGACATGCTTCATTAATTGCTTTTCCATATATGGGAACATCTTTAATGGATTTAAATAGACGTATCTTGACACATATATGCTTCAATTGATATAGGATTTCAAAGGTTGTTTCCTCCTCTTCCTTTTGTTTAGCAACTTCCAATGTCTAAGGAAATGGTGGTTCTTGTTCATTCTATTAGATTGGGACTAGTTCAAGGTTTTTAGGTGTAGTTAGATAAATGGGGACATTCAGATGCTCCTCCTCTTCCACATGAAGCTAAGTAATAAAGGTTGTCAAAGGAGTTGGTAAAGTAGTTCCTGAATACAAGTGGATGTCACTTACACTCATATCATATGCAAGAAATTGATTTGGATCAGTAGAGTATACTGGTTCCTACTATTGTGGTTTATTATTTATGTTATGTGTGGGTTGAGCTGGTAGTTGAGTAGGTCTAGGTGTGTTTGAACTTGAACTAGTAGGAGGAGGCATTATAGTAGGTTGTTGGGGCTGAGAAGGTGGCTGCATGTAACTGGTTGTTTGGTTTGGCAATTGTTGTCCTCCCCTCCATTGAGATGTTCACTACCATTTTTCTAGAGGTGGCTGCCAATTTCCTTGAAACTACTACCAATTCGCCTGAGGTTGTTTCCACTAGGATGGAGAGTTTTAGTTATTGGGCAAAGTATTTGGAGGGTTATTTCGAGTTTGTGGTGGATATCCTTCATTGTTGTATGGATATGGAGGCTTCCATTCGTTACCTGATGCATAAGAATTAAATATGGCCTAAAAAAATATAATGGATCTAGTGGCATACCTTGTCTTGGAGCCCATGGTCTCCTTTGTACAATGTAGTAGACTTGATCATCATCACCCTAGATGGGCTTGAACTTATGTGGGATCTCCTTGTTGTCAATGTTAGCTACCATTTGGCATTTGTAGTACTTCTTGTGTACAATGAGGGAAATATTCTACCAACATTGCCTCTACCTCCTCTTGTTTCTTCTTTGCTTGAAGTGTATCTAGGTGAGTAGTTGAATTGTTTATGATGTCTTTCTTGAAGTCTACCAACAAGTGAGTAATCTCCATCCTTGAAACTCCATTGGTAGATGACTTACCCATAGAGGATTGGTAAGCTCTCCCTTTCTTTGAGGATTCCTGAGAATAGTTCTGACATATCTTCTTGATATCCTCCCAAGGGACTTGAGTGATATCTCCTCCTCCCATTAGGTCTAAGGAATCAGTGCAACTTTCATTAATTCCTCGTAGGAAGAGAAAATTTTGTGATTCTTCATTGAGTTTATGGTGTGGATATTTTTGTAAGAAAAATAGAAACCTTGAAATAGATCCTTAAGACTCTCATCTTCCTCTTGTTGCATCCTAAAGATGTCATCTCCTCTCATGTCACTACCCCTCCAATATTATTTGTACTTATCAAGGAACTTTATCTCCATGTCCTCCCAAGTCTCCATAGAATTTCTTCCTAGGCTCATAAACCATCTTAATGCACCCTCTTTCAAGGTGGTAGGAAACAACTTAATCTTATGAGTATCAATGGTATAATCATAGCTTCTACAAAGGATATCAAACTCAAACAGTAAAGTATTAGGGTCTTTAGTGACAAGTCCATAGAACTTAGGAAGGACTAAAGCATGGATATTTTTGAGGTTATCAACTTCATTATGATGAGCAATGGGGAAAGGAAAAGTTGGTTGGCTAGGTCTATTTCTATTTGCATCACCCATGCCTACTTGATGGAGTTCCAAAGCAAAGGGGTTCTCAATCTAATTTTGATCTTGAGAGGAAGTGTCATAATTGGTTAGATTGGGAAATGCATTAGCGAAAGGGTGTACTTCTTCTTCTTTGTCTCTTGGCAGATTTTGATGCTTAATTAGTTGGAATGGATTAGGGTTATTAGGAAGGAATCTCCCATGAGCATCTCTCCTCTTTACTCTATGCATATGGTATCAACTCAATATGAGCCAACTCGCACATAGAATTGGAAAAATAATAGTGGATTATTAATTTCCTAAATGAGGGGTATACTAAGCAAAAAATTGCAGAAATACTACAACAAAAAAGAAACTACCAATGAATCCAAAGAACTCCATAGTTTGACACCATCCTCGGAAACGACACCAAAATTTTTGGCCTCCTACAATGATTTAACAACTAATCCCTTAAAGTTGTGATTTAGATATTGGAAATCTAATCTGAATAGTTATCTTAATCATCATGAAGGTCCATTTAACTTGTCAACCCAAGGATGTAGACTTAAAATGGGTCAACACAATATGTGCACTAGGAATCCATAGTAGCCATATTCATTCTACAACTAAGAAAAACATAAGTGTTGAATATCAACCAACAACTATACTAAGCTGGAATGCATGACAAAAATGAAAATCTGAGCAAACATACAAGAAACTACTATGTCTACTTTGGTTGTAGGAAAAATCAAATAATGTAATTCTAGTGGTTACATGAACAGACAGTTATCGGATTCTTATACAATTGTTGAACAAAAAGTAATAACTTAACTAAAGGATGGAATGCTCACCAAGTGGGCACCCTTGGATGAGTATCCCGTAAGACAAATTTAAACTCAAATGCAACAGGCTTATAGCTTCATTTTATTCACTGGAAAGCATGATTACTGAAGAAATAATCATGCGAGTACAACATCAGATTAATCAACCTTCTGAGAAGGAGCATTCAAGTCTTATTTATAGGAGGAATAAGTACTAATTAACTACATAGCAAGGTGGTCAACTTTGATAGATTAGGAGGACACCACTTAAGGGAAAGCATAAAAAGTGGAAAGGAGGTTGTGAATGCATTGAATCTAGTCAAGTAGGTTTTCCTTAACATAGATCTAGCATAACAATAGCTCCTATATTCACTCAACAAAATATTATGACCATTTACAATGCAATTACAATCTTTGATTTGAACTAGGAATCTCCCTCCATTGAGAATCCTGCCTCCATTGACCTTCGAATGATCACTTAGTTGAACTTTATGGAAAATGACCAATTGGTAGAATCTTCCTCAATTTTGTAGATTCTAATTATATCTACATGACAAAATTAGTATGCACAGTAATTGCATATCTATAACTATCTTAAAGTAACATTTATTAATCCACATGTAAAATTAACATTGATAGTTCATATAGCATGTTAATGTCATTTAAAGGTTACAAAAATAAGCTTATGCCCAATGTCTATAGTTTTGAGGAAATAACATGGAAATGTCAGTATCCAAGTATCAAGGTCTATGACAACTACATCAAATGGGTAGTAAACTTTATCAAAATTGAGCCATAAATTGGACTCATCAACACTTATGAGGATAATCATAGACAATGGTATGTATTTTAGATTAGAAGAATATAGAGAAATATATGAATCATATGGCATTGTAATTTCATATGCCTTGCCATATCATCCACAAGCAAATGGATAGGCTGAATCAAGTAACAAAAGTATCCTAAATATTATTAAAAGGATGTTGGAAAAAAAAAGAAGGCATGGGATTCTAAATTGAGATTGGCAGATAAAATCACTGTGAAGAAATCAACTGGTAGGTCACCCTTTGAACTAGTTTATAGAGCACAAGCTAGGATGCCTATGTAGAAATTATTACCTGCATATAAATTTATACTTCAAGAAGATCTAGATATCCCTGAGCCTATGGAAAACATAATGGAACAATTGGTAGAATTAGATGAGATGAGGAGACTAGATCAAGAACAAAATACAAAGATGCAATCACAACTAAAGTATTTATTTGACAAGAGGGAAAAAGAAGAAATTTAATGAAAATGATATGGTCCTATTGTGGAATACAAGGTGCTAGGATAAAGGAAAACATGGGAAGTTTGAAGCTCTTTGGTAAGGAACTTTTGTCATTACTGGAAAAGGAGGAGAAATTTATTATTATCTAAAAATTGTGTCAAGAGAGGATCAAGAATTACCAGTGCATGGACAATTTCTGAGACATTTAATTTCTTAATCTTCTATGCATAGTAGTCTAGGAGAAGATAAAAAAATTCTATTGCATGGAAAATTCTTTAGATACTTCTTAAAATATATAATTTCCATGCATTGTAATTTTAGGTTCTCATGTCATTCCATCTTTCATTCATGATCTACCTTCTAGAGATTATTCTGAATTCTTGCAGTGATCTCACTCTCATTCATCCCCAATCAGAGCCACTATTAGGAATGGGAAAATATCACATTTTCACTAACCTCCACCCACCTATCTTGCACATACCATACAATTTTCCACACTTTTATTTTATGATCAATACAAGTTTTTGAAATTTTTGTGACAAGATCCATTTTGTAGCCTAGATTGCCAAATGATTACATCCATAAATAAATTTGAGACTCCATAGTCTTTCCCTTTTTCCTAAACAAAATTAGCACCATTGGCCTAACAATGCCTCATCAGTGGAATCCCCATCATTTCCCTACTAATGGCCCAATGAAAGTAGCTCATAACCTAATATCGATGTAGCAATACCCTATCGAGTTGACTCCTAAGGAGCTCTCTCCAATAGACCGATATAGTCAACAAAAGTAAGCACATTGTTGTAACACATGTACAACGGTGGAATTTTTTTTTGCATTCCCTTGATGGTCCGATATAACCTTGGATTACCAAGTGTATAATGTATATTAGGGGAATTGCGGTGCATTGGGGTGACGTTATCTAGCATCCTGCCAATAGACATAAGGAAAGTTGTTCATTGGTTGAAGGAGAGTCACAGTCTCACCGATACAACAATAATGATTATTACTAACTGATGTGACATCCCAAGGAATTTTTGAGATATTTAAAATAAATGTTCTCCTCCAATGACAAGACTTAAATGAGAGGCATATTTATGAACCAAAATTTAAGTTAATTATACCACAAGTTGATCACATAGTTGTTGCAAAATTTGGAAGATTATGCTAAGGGTAGAAGTAGAAAGGAAAATCTTGGAGTTCTTACAAAACAAAAAACTGGTGGAGGTGAGACTCAAGTAAATACATCAATCCCAGCTAAGAAATTATATTTTTCAAAAGCTTATGAATTCAAACAATGGAGGACAGTACATAAAAACCCAAAGCTAAAAAATTGAAAATTGAAAATAAACTCCTAAATCAAGACCTGAAAGATCAAAGCCGTGGGTAAAGGCTGAGACCCAAAAGGATTTCTCAAATGAATCCTTCAATGGATCGACTATTGGACAAACATAAGGTCTTGGGAGACATTTGGACACCGCAAGGTGGATATGAGCTCTTCATGTACCATTACAAAAAACAATTTTGGTTTCAACTATTCTGTAACCTGTGGAGGATGAACTTGGGGAGACTCATGGTGCCTAATGTGTTCATGAACAAAAAACTAATTAAAACTCTTGCTAGTAGATATGACCCGAAGAAGAGAACTATTATATCACATAGTGGGGCTAAATTGCTTGTTATTTCTAAGGATATTATTTCTAATGTGTTTTAGTTGGATTGTTCTATGAACTTTCCATTAACACTCAAAGACCTCTTGACAGAGTATCATCATATGGATTCCATCTATAAACGATGAAAATTTCCCTTGCATAGGCCCAAGAATGAAGAAGGCCAACTCAAGAGGTTTTCTAATAGTGAAAACCCTCCTTTTCATGAGGATTTGTTTGAGGAATATTTTCAATACACTTATCATTTGATTGGTGAGGTTTTGAGGGTAGAGGTTCCACCCCTCATGTCTATTTCCCCATTGGTCTTAGCTGTAGACATACAAAGAAAGGGCAATAGGCCATTTGATTATGCTAGTTATTTGTCCAATGCCCTAAATCAAGGGCTTGAAAATATTAAAAATATCAGTGATAATATTCATTTCAAACACTATTCTCTGCTAATGCATTATTTTTTGTATGAGGGACATGTCAAAGGGGTCCAGAGTAAAGAATTAAGGATAAGAGATACAAATGTGGACCTCATTGTGGGATAACCAATTTGGCAGGTCTCATTACATTTATTTTGATGAATCTTTTGTAAAACCATTGATGAAGTTGTTGGGATATCTGTGTAATTATAACTTAGCCCTAGAATTACAAATATTTCTAAGTCCAAAGGATAATGACCCAAAAAATAAAGTTAATCATAACTAGGGAGAATGGTATGTTTTCTTTGATTGTACAGTGATTTGGATCTATGGGTTCAAAGGAACTCCACACTTGCTACCATGAGTAGTTCCTAAAAGAATTTCCTATTTAGAAATTATGAGGCAATCGGAAAAATTTGATGCTAAACACCTCAAATGACACAATAAACAATCAATTATGCACAACACCTTATGTTTTGGATACTTTATACTGGTCACAAATAAGGGGTATGATAAAATTGATACAAAATTAGCATAGTACAACCTCCCTCTAGGTAATGAAAGGGAATATTTTGATGTAGATAGATTTATTCACAAAGCAAGACTATTATAGGAGCTATTAGGGTATAAACATTTTTTCTTAGCTGAAGATGTGATTAGAATCCATGATGAAGCTTCTAACATTGATAGAATGGTTGCATATAACAAGATTATGCTCACAAAAGAAAGGAAAAGAAAAAATGTCCCATATGTTTCAAAGGAATTTGGTGAAAAATATGATCCTCTATCAAGAATTGAGAAAATCATTGCTCATGTGAATGAATTGGTGAAGGATCTGCCCTGATTTTTTTTATGCACCTCATGCAACCTATCCAGGAGTACAAGCTGAAGACATAGAGCCCCTGGATTACATACCTTCACAACCTACTCCTAAGGTGTATTTCTTTTTGGATACTAATAAAGTGAATAAAAGGATAGTGATGAGGAGGGTGAACAAGTAAAACAAATAAGTTCTATAATTGCACAATATGAGCCTCCTCAAGAGAAAAATATTGTAACATTTGAGGCATAAAATGAATTATCTGATGATGTTAGGGTCAGGGCTGGACAAGAGTTCATTTTTTATTGTGATTTTGTTAAATCTTCTATCTTTAAATCATTTTTTTATGAACATAAAGGTAGGAAAATGAGATAAAATATGCAAGATATCATTCTTGAACAAGAGGCTACCACTTTGGAAGAATTGAAAAAGGAAATAGATAAAGAGATGGAATCCATCACTCTTGAGAGAGGAAGAGAGTTACTTTAAGAAGCTGGAGTGTTTCTTCTGCTAGAGTGGGATATTAGTTCTAAAATTTTATTTCATAGCTTTAGAAAAAGAGGGTACAAAACAATGAACTTAATAGAGGAATCAAGTGACAAAATGTATTAAGGATCTGGGTACAACCCAGATGAGGTCACCTTACTTAGTTGGTCATTGTACCCCCATGAAAAAATACCAACTATGATTAATAATCCAAGCCAAGTGTTTGGAAATCTCTTGGTCTAAAGATTAGGGGATACCAACCTCATGGAGATAGTAGAATTGAACATCAATGTTGAAAAATTCACCAAAGCATAGATTGAAAAACTAGTTAAAGAAAATGACAGATTGAAGAAGGAGCTAGCACATCAAAGAGAAAGATCATCTTCCTCCTCCACATTAGAGTTGTATTCCCCATGGATTGAAAAAAATAAAAGAGTATTGGATGCATAGGCTAATGCAGCTTATTGGAAGAATTTCCACTTGAAATCTCAGGGGAAATGTAAAGAATTAGAGAAAGAAGTGAAAACCATCTTGTATAATAATGTATCTGAAATAATCAAGGAGAGATTCAATAAAATGATGAAATTTGTTGATGAATATTGGAAAATATTCAATTAGACATAGTCAACAATGGTGGAGAATGAACAATTATAGGGGAGAATGATTGAAAAGAAAGAGGAGTTCCTAGAAAATAAAATCTTGAAAGGACAAATATTGCAGACATATAAAAAATTGGTAGGATCACACAATGGACACCCTAACATGCTTAAAGAAGATCTTGATTGCTTTAATTTGATTTCAAAACTTCATAATGACAATTGGAATCCTCAAGAATATGATTATTGGAAAGAAGAGCTTGTTGTACTTCTAACTGTTGCATCACACGAAATCAATGACAAGGATATGGTTTTACAAAATACTCATAGGAAGCTCAAAAAAATGATGTATATGGAATATGATATGAAAGAGGTGATCTCCAATGTAGACACCTATGTTGAACAAGAATACATCCATCACCTCTCTACAATCAATTTGTTTATCAACCAAAATGTAG
Organism: Sequoia sempervirens; assembly: GCA_007258455.2. Lineage (NCBI taxonomy): Eukaryota > Viridiplantae > Streptophyta > Pinopsida > Cupressales > Cupressaceae > Sequoia > Sequoia sempervirens. The sequence goes on from VDFB02193867.1 coordinate 748,546,633, forward strand.
ATGTATTAGATACAATGGGACAACCATCAAAATGGGAGAGTCAGTTGAAAACATGATGAGTGCTCTATCATAGAGTAGAAGCTTTGAATAGATCTTAGGTGGTCACAGGCTTCTACTTGGAGATTAACAGATTGGTGCATTCACTTGTAGCCATACTTTTTTTAATTAAGTTTAGTTATTAAATGAAATGACTTTTTGTAATGGATCAGTAGCTTGTTTCCTCTCATATGAATAAGAGAGACCAAGACTCAAAAAGGATCATCATTAGATAATTTTTCATTTAGAGTAGGAATTAGTAAGAGTATAGATTGCACCCATTCTCCCATCCAGCTCATGTCAAAAACTATTGTTATAATGCATATTATTTAAAGATAAATACAATGGAGAAGGTTATGCATAATTATTGACTTGCTCTCAAATTTTTGACTATTGTGTGGATTCAAATGCTTATATGTTATTTGGCTGTCTCCAAAGTGGGTGTTTATGTTACTTGAATTGAGTGTGTGGAAATACATTTAATTTGTCAATAGACATTTGTTGTAGTTGTGTGATGTTGTTGACTTTTTTTTTTAGTAGAAGGATTAAATTTCCTTTTAAGAAATCAAATTTGATAAGTTCCTATTTGGATTAAAGTCCTTTTGAATAGGTTGTCTTAATTGGTTTCTCTTCACATTTGAACTAAATCCTTTTGCAACTTCACAATAGCATAAGGGGATATCACTATGATCACTAAGAAGAGTCCAAATAAGTGATATACTTGCACGTTCAAGCACAAGGTGAAAACATTTAGAGTTCCCAATTTCTTGAGTTAAACTGAAGAGTATGTATACCCATCTTATAGAAGCCTATCTCCAAAATCATCATTCACCTCTTGACTCCATTCACCTAATAGTGTAGGCACTGGTCATTTTAGAATAATATCATATAAACCTCATCTATATAGTTGATTTTTAAAATATTTTTAGTAGGAAGTAGTAATTATCCTTGCATCTACTTCACCTCACGTGCCATTGTGAGTAGATTGCTTGATTTGGAGGTCATAACCTTCAAAATATGCTTATCATTCAGCTAAACCTGCCTAGGTTTGGCAGATCATGAAGAGTAGGAGGTAATAAAAATCTTTGCTACCTCGTTCGTGGGCCAAAAATGTATCAAGAGACTGGCACCCTCTTGTGGTTTGAAAAGCTACATTTTTGAGACTTAACACAACACTTTTCCAAAAATAATTGAAGCATGTAGTACACTACAATATGTCAGCATGGACCTGAGATAGGTCATAAATACATCCAAAAAACAAAATTAATTTACTATAACATCAATTATTGATTAGGTCATCAAGGGATAGACCTAATAATGAAATACAACAACTAAGTGATTCCAACTTGCCATATGAGATCTTGTGCACATGAAATTATAAATATACAAACTTCTAACATCGAAAGACCATTTCCCAAAACCACAAGTTATGATATTCATTAGTGGAGGATTGCATAATGAAATATCAGAGGATAATAATTGTTTCTACATACCACTTATGAATACCAGATCAAGCTTGAACTGATGGTGATTGAATTATAACTCATATAACATGGTGACATCAATGACAACACAAAAGTTGCATAATGAGATGTTCTTCTTCATTCTTCAAGCACATTATGTTATTAAGGGTATTGAGTAATGTGGTGAATTGTCTTATTTCACATCAGGTTCACCAAAATGAAATTAAGAAAAAGTGGTTAGGGAGATGCTAGCTTATGGTTTAGGACATAAAGCATACCCACACACACTTTTCCAATTTCATTCAAGAGTAACCCTAGAGATCTCTTTGCAATGGAGAACGAGATCTTTCTAAGGGTTGTCCTAGGGGCTAAATATGATCTATTAAGGGGTTCACCACCAAGTTTAAACTTGGAAAAGATAATTAAATTTATAATGAAATATAAAACCCTAATTAAATGCAAAACAACACTAAATGAACTAGAAAGATGAACAAAATGTAATAGAAAGTTATGAGATAGAAAGTGTGCACTTGGAGACTAAAGAAGATATAATGGAGATCAAAAATTCTATAAATTTTACTATCCCAATTGACTGAGACTCATTTAAAAAGCTAGGTGAATTACTCCAATCTTTGGGAAAAAGCACTGGAGTAGGTTTTAGCTAAAAGGATATCTAGATATATGAAAATCTCTATCAGGCCTATATAGTGGGACTCATTTGCCACTAGTGGAAAATTAGTCCACTTTTTATTTTTTGGAAATTCTAAATCTGATTATGTGCCTCTCAGTCTTCTTTGCTATTCTTGATTGGTTTCTAGGTTTGAAACTACGAATTGCCACCTGTAGGCCTTCTCTAGGCTTTTCCAAAGCTTAATAACACTCTTGGAAACTTTGAATGATTCACAACACTTCTCCAGCATTGCTTCTTGAAAAATTTGCAACCTAGCCCTACAAATCACACACAAGAAGAGGGAAAAATGTTGCGGGGTTAGGGAATAGGGTTTTTCCTTGGTCAAACCCCTTTTTGGAAGTTAATCCTTGAAATGAAAGCAAAATTGAATAGAGGACGATGAATGAACAAATAGTAATGTTGCAACTCACCAAACCCTAGCAATAAGGTGTTGCAAGTATGCTTGAAATGGCTGAAATGGATGTAGTTCTTGACTCTTGCTTGAATGATGTTGATCTTTCTTGAAACACTTGGTTGAATCATAAAACCCTACACCACAATTGTTAGCACAATAACAAACATGATGCAAAACTTCTTTGACATGATGATTGATGCTTGAAGAATTCTCTAATATGCTTGATAATCTTCCCTTGAATTATTTTGAATGCTCTTATGAATGCTAAAATTCTCTTGTGAACTCTCTTTCAGAATGCTAGGTGTTATTAGGAGTGAAAGAACCTTGTATTTATACTCAATTATGCAAGAATTCCCAAAATTACAACACTACAAGATGATATTGGATCTTGGAGAATAAATGCCACCAAATATTTAAATTTAGTTTAATTTTATGTTGAATGAGACTCATCGCCACTCTAGCCAAATGGGTCCCATCTAAGGGGACTCATTCATGCAAGATGGATAATGAGTCCCACCTTAGGAATTTGAGGTGGTTTTTCGAGATTTTGGAGTTTTAAATGCTTTTATCAGGATTATCATAAAAAATACACATAAATAAAGCTTTTCAGTGAAAAATGGGGCTAATTAAAGCATAATAAAGCCCAATATTTTATGATAGGCTTAGAAAAGAGTGAAAGTGTGTTACAACACTTTCAAATGCTTTAAAATAAGGCATGATTAATGATAAAAAGAGGTTATTTAGGTGTAATTCATCAAGTAGACCTTACAAAAGTGTGGAAATGAGTTACAACACTTCACAAGATTTAAGTAAGGTTCCATTTAGGTCCATTTATTTCACAAGGGCCTAAGATGTAATGTGAATATGTTAGGCATATTGCAACACTAAATCAAGCCCAAGTTAAGAGGACCTCTTTCTGTCATTACAGTGGTGTCTTAGTCTTGAGGTATGAAAATTAGGGCACATACTCCAAAAAGGGGCCTATTTAAGGTGCCTTTGAAATTAGGGTCCCAACACCTTGAGGGGAAAAATATACCCTAGGTTGCATCTTATTCTTGACCCAAAAATCAGGGACACATAGCAAAAATGATTAAATTAGCATTTATGATTTGATTTTTTTTAGGATTAGCCATAAAAAAAGATGTATTTTACTAGGCTTGTGGATGCAAAATAGGACCAATTAAGATTGTGCCATAGAAAAATGGCCCCTTGTCATTTTCATGGTCTTTTAAACCTTGCTTCATGATGTTTGATCTATCTTGCTTTGATTTATTGATATAATGAGGCTTAAACATTCACATTAGGTCCTTAAAATTTAAATAGTGGCATCTTGTGAAGGTGTTGTGAAGTGTTGTAAAAATTTGGTTCACTTTTCTAGACTCTACTCATTACAATTCACCTAAAAATCACCTTTTCATCACTTATCAAGTCCTATTTTGAAGTGTTGTAAAGTATTGTAACAAGATTTCACACTTTTCAATTCTTAATTTCACTATTTTCACCTTTCTTATGCTTTATTCTACCCCTTTATGCCCTTATAAGGCTTAATTAAGTGCATTTTTTAATGTAAGCCTGACAAATAACACTAAATGTGACTTAATTCCCAACACCCACATTCAAGCCTAAGGTGGGACCCATTCGCCATGGGCAGTGAACGAGTCTCTCTTGGCTCTGAAATCAAAATATTTCAAATTTCATTTCATGTTTTTCTTCAAAATTACTTGATGTCGACCTATGATGAGGTATCAATGGGTTACTAAGGCACAAGAATGTAAAAATAAGTGTTTTTTTCCTCATTTTACATCTCATACAATCTTATAACTCATTCAAGAATTCAACTAGTAGTTGAGCACTTTGCATCCTATAATCAAGCATCAATCAAGCATTCAAGAGAATCCATTGACATATCTTCATATTTTCTTCAACAAGGGTTTCGTAAGTTGATAGCATTTTTTTGGCGTAAATAAAGTCTTGTACCTAGTTAATTCATTACTAAGGGACTTATTTATACATGTTTACTTAGATCCTAGGAAGGAATCTTTCTAGAAGGTGTTAATTTTCATTAGTTATTATCTTATCTTTTGAAAACTAGTACATGTGAACCTACGTAAGTGTGATTAGTTGTCTCATGTCATATGATTAAGACACTTGTCATAATCCTCTTACATCTTGCATCTCACCTTGGCTATATAACCAAAGGATCACTCTCTCATTGTAACACAATCATCTCATATCATTGAATCATACTGATAATAATATAGTTTATTCTTGTCACATCATATTCTCTCTCTTTTGTGCTTTCCATTTGGTCTCAAGATCTTAGCAGCCATAGAAAATTCTAACATGATATCAAAGCAGGTTGGGTGCCATTGGAGAGTCTTTTTCTGAAGAGAGATACCAGATTTGGGGATGTTCCATTTTTTTCTCTTTATTGCAGGTTCACATCAGAGCTTGTTGGTGTAAATATAACCTCACCATTGCATCCAGAAGGTTTGAGATAGTTGATTTTGGCATTTGTTTCATCCAAATCAGACATACAAGACTAAATGTATGAGGGTTTGAAGCTAAAGAGTGGTTTCCAGATCCAGAAGGTAGCTACATTTTTGGAGAATTTTGGGTCAAATTTGACCCCACCATTGTGTCCAGAAGGGACAAAAACCCTAAGATCGACTGCCAATTTGTCCATTTTGGAGTAGTTGTCTAGTGAGTCAAAAAAATTTTGCCCAGGGAGTTGTACAACCCCCAAGTCATCATCATTGCACATGTATCTATGCAGACAATATGCGGACCTGTGTATCATCTCTACCATGTGGCAGCTTTGTCCAACAAAGGCCCCATGCCCTATTCATTTGGTGGTCTACTATTCAAGCCGACAACATTTTCCACTGGTGGGCACTCCATTTTGAAGACCGAAAATCATAAATAAAATCTAGATGACCACTATTAATCAACCAGTGGGTAAAGGAAACTGGTGGGTGATTTATAAAAGTAGCAAGTATGCAGCCATATTTGGGGGATGTGGTCCTCAAATTTCTTTAAAGTATTTTCTTAAAACTTTCTTAAAGTTTTCTTTTAAAAATTTAATTTCAATTTTTTAGTTGGGGTTCTAAATTTGGTGAAGGTCGAAAATCAATTAGTAGATTTTTATATTTAGTGGGATGCTAAATATAGTGTAATTCTTGCTAAATTTGGCAGAAAAGTTTTTTTTTGAAAGTTTGACCCCCTCTTCAATGGAGTTTTCATTTTTGCGCTTGACCTTCAAGCGACAATAACTCAAGCTCACGACCTCCTTTTGGCAAGAAATTTTTTTATGTTGGCTAATTTTGTGTGCTCTTTGCAATGGTGCAATCATTTTTTGGTTTTGGTTCTTGGTTTTTCTAGAAATTTCAAATTCTCACAAGTGTTGCTACTTCATCCTTATTTTGGGAACTTTGGGAGCTCATATCTTGCTCCTATGGTAACACTTTTGTGTGCAGTTTTTTTTGAAAGCATATAATTTTTTGTGTAATTTTTAGTGGTATGATTAGATTGATCTCATTTTATAACAAAAATTGCACTTGATTTTGTAGCCTATTTTGGCATTTATAAGCACTAATATCAAGTTTAGCTTGTTATTTTTGGCATCTAGCAACTGTAAACACACTAAATATAAAGTGCCAAATCAAATATTGCTTGGGAGGTTTCTTGATTGAGTGATTTGGGGGGGTCTCTTGGTACATTGCTTTAATCCTTTTGCTTTTTCTCTCTCATTTACATGGACCATTCTAAGGTTCCTTTTCTCACATCATATAATTATTCAACATGGCATCAAAATGCATTGAGTATCCTAATGATAGAAGGTAACTCTCTATATGTTGAAAATAAGGTACTTGAACCTACAAATGTAGATAAAAAGTTAAAATAGATGATTAAACATACCAAAGTTCTTGAGTGTCTCCGTAGACTAGTTTCTCAAGATTTTTTATTCCAAATTGAATCATGTAAAAATTCTCATGAAGCTTGGGATAAATTTAAAACATTATATGGTACCATAGATGAAGTAAGGGGCTATCAAATTGATAATGATTTGATGAATCTTGATCCTAAGAACTTTGAAAACATCCAAGAATACATCACAAAGGTTAATGATCTAAGAGAGTAATGTAAATCATGTGGAAATAATAAGGACATTCAATTGGTCTACAATACAATGAAAAAACTTGGTCTTGATTATGCTTCTTTTGTTTCTAGCTTTCATACTCATAGATTAACTATGGGGTATACCTATACTACACCTTCATTTGCATCATTTTTTGAGATGTTGATACATGAGAAACAAAAGGTTATCTCAATGAGTCTCATCAAGACTTCTAAATCTCAGAAATTATTAATGAGAGAATTAGAATCAGATAAGAAACAAAAGAAAGCAAAGAATAATCCACATTTAGATCAATCAAATAAAAAATCCTCTTCTAAAGGGGAATCATCTAAGAAGGAGAGGCCTACTTGTGCATATTACAAGAAGGATGTACATGAAGAACACTATTGTTACAAGAAGGATATTGATGAGTTGAAGCATCTTCTAAAAAAGAATCACATTGATTTTCCTTCTAGAATGTCTGAATCTCCTCCTTCAAAACAATCTAAAAAGGAAAAAATTCAAGCATCAACATTAGGAAACAAAGGTCAAGCTCTTTGTTCTATTTCAAGTTCAATATTAGGGAGCATCTCATTATATGGCATCTTTGCAATCTATATTCTCTTCATTTTAGCCTTGTATTATGTCTCCTATCTTGATGGGAAACAATACATACATGAGTGTAATAGGGAAGGGATCTATTAGTTTTGGGGACAACACTTTTTAGGATGTCTTGTTTGTTCCTCATTTGACGAACAATCTTCTTTCGATATATTAGATTACACATGGTGGAGATGGGAGAACTGTGGAGTTCACACCTCATTTAGTCATCATTTGAGACTTGGAGAATAGAGAGATCATTGCTACTAGGGTGTTTGATCATTCATCTCAGTTGTATACCTTTGAAAATTTTGCTTCTGATGGTGGGTATGTGTAGGATCATAATTGAAAAAATAGGCCCTTAAGTGGCAAAAAAATTAGAAAAATCAAAGTTAGGCAACTTGACGTAAAAATTTGAATAAGTTATCTATATTATTTCAAAAATATGTAAGAATATAATTTGTAGCAAATTGAATGTAGTTTCTAAACTACTACGTGTTTATTTTTATTTTTTTAAAATTATTTGGTGAAAACTTGAAATTTCAATGTAGTAGTTTTTGTCTGACCACCCTAACCGCAATAAAATGATAATATTTTTTTATAATATTTTAGATATAAGTAGAGGATTCATGTCCCGATGTGATGCATATTTTTTTGTAATTTTTTTCCAAGTAAATAATTAATTATGACTTTTTTTATTAAAACTTTTTAAAAATATAAAAACTCGTATCTCTAATGACCTTAACTTGGTCAAAAATTCATGAAATTCATTTTTTTTAATCCTATAGTATGTGAAGCATAGAAGGTGACATGTTTTAGATTTCAAAAATGTGATATTGTTTGAAAGCTATAGATGTTTTTCAATCAGCCTATCAATCAGGACTTAAGTCGTAATTCAAATAGAAAATAAATAATAATAATTTATTAAATTCAAATTAAAGCATAATTTATATTGGTGGAAAGCTTAGAATCTCCTTTAAAAACCCTTTTGTTTCATCAATTTTGGGTAAAAGAAATCGTTAACCACATACCCTACACATACCCATCATATCTCCACTTTTTGGCCCATGATGATCCTACACATACCCTAGTGACATTGTTCCTTTGAATGTTGATCACAACTATGATTCCAAGGAGAATTTTGGCTACTTCAAATTGGGAATTCTCACATCAAATCAAGTACTTAAGCCATGCATTCTATCTCCTCCATCAACTGTTGTACCCAAGGATGCTTGTGATTCATCAATTTTGGTTCCTTGTGATTCAGTGCAGGAGGATCTATGTTGTCTTTCAGATTTGTCTACTTGTGATGGCTTCTTGATAGTATTTTCAAACTTGTTTGTGAAATCTCATCTTGCATATTTGGAGAAAACTATTGATGAAATTCATCTTCTCTTTGATGAAGATGCTCTTTCTCCAGTTGTTGTGAGGGAACACTCTAACCCTCTTATTCATTCTCTACATGATCATTCTTTGCAATTTTATACGAGTGTGGATACTATAAGAAAAAAATTAGAGGAGGATTCTTTGTCTTTAGATGGGATATCCTTGCCTTTGGACCATGGTCTACATTTTTCTCTACTAGATTATGGATTGTTCTCTTCAGTAGTGTGGCCTAGAATGCATGTTTGGAGTGTGTCAGATTTCAACATCGACATGGAGAAACTTGAGCATTCTTTAAAGACATCATCATTTATCATCCATATTCTTGACATCTTTCATACATCCATGGTTTTGTTTCTTCCTAAGGGGAGGAATGTTGTTCGGCGAGATTGGATCATCTTCAACATTCAATGTCGAGCTTCTACCATCATTGCAAGAGACTCAACATTGAGGGGGGGATGCATTGTATCTCTTCTACTTCTCTCTTATGGGGGGTCTTTTTCCTCACATGGGGTTTTTACCTTCTCATTCTTCATTGAGATAATTTCTTTATTGTATTTCATCTCTCTTTTGGGGAGGAGTTTTGTCACACTGGGTTTTCTCCTTTTCTCCATTTGTGAGAGATTGCATTGCATTTGTACATGGGTACCTAACATGGCCTAGTAGCCAGGACCCATCCTTGCATCTTTATGTCATTTGCATAATAATCTTCTACTCCCTAAGTTGCACTTAAGGGGGGGTGTTGATGTAAATAAAGTCTTATACCTAGTTAATTCACTACTAGGGGACTTATTTACACATGTTAAGTTTACTTAGTTCTTAGGAAGGAATCTTTCTAGAAGGTGTTAGTTGTCATTAGTTGTTATCTTATATTTTGACAACTAGTGCATGTGAACCTAGGTAAGTGTGATTATTTTTCTCATGTCATATGATTAAGACATTTTTCATAATCCTATGACACCTTGCATATCACTTTGGCTATATAACCAAGGGGTCACTCTCATTGTAACATAATCATCTCATATCATTGAATCATATTGATAAGAATACAATTTATTCTTTTCACATCATATTCTCTCTCTTTTGTGCTTTCCATTTGGTCTCAAGATCTTGGTAGCCATAGCCAATTCTAACACATTTTCCTGTTATTCGTTTATCATTCTCTTCCACTTCATTATTTCATTAAGGGTTTGATTACCAAAGTGGGTTTTGACAAAGGAAAATCCCTATAACCTAACCCTTAACCACTTTCCCCTTCTTCAATGTGTGTTTGTAGAATTTTTTAATCCATATTTGACAAGCATTCAGGTGTTGAAAATTGGTCATCAAGTCAACAACATCCTATTTCAAGCTTGGAGAAGACATTTTGTCTATTTTCTATAGATTTGACTTCGACAACTCCATAAGAAGACAACCTTAGATTTGGTTCTATAGAATTATCCCCTGATTTATCATAATTTTGGGAGAGTACCGATTCACCATCAGTGGAAAATGAGTTCCACCTTAAGGCTATAAATCTAGGTTTTGTCAGATTATGGATCTCAACACTTAGAAACCTATTTCTAAAAAATTTCATTAGAAGCAGGACTAATTCACCATTAGTGGTGAATGAGTCCCACTGGCGATTTTTTGTGATTCAAGACAATAGTCAAAAGATTCTAGATTCTCCAATCTCTACCCAGGTGCATTCTGATTCAATCTCCTTTTGTCCTATTTTGCATTTGTTCATTCATAATTCATTGTTTGCAAACAACACTATGTTTTCCAACATCGCATAAATCTTAGGTTTTGCATACATAATCAGTCATATAGATCACTTAATTACACTTAGTTCATTCTATTTCATTGAAGTAACACCATACATTGCATAATTTGAGTGAACCTAGCTAGCATTTTTGTCCTACCTCTCTCCTTTTAGGTGTAAAAACATAGAAGAGTTAGAGAGTCTTGTGGTGCCAAAAATCTATGGTTCATTTTGGTGAACCTACATATTGAACACTTTACATTTTTTATTTCAATTGCATCTTGCATCTTAAGCTTCATTTGCATCAACATTCAATTAGGGTATTGTTTTGTTTTTGCGTCCTTGGGATTCTTAAATGGCATTAGTGAAAGACTCATTTAGATTTCATTTTTGCATTACATATCATTAGAAACCTAAAAATTTGCATCTACATCCTTAATTGGTATTTAAAAAACATTAGAATAACATTAATTTTTTGAAAAACACAAAAAAATCTCATACTGGAACTCATTTTCCACCCTAGGTGAATAAGTGGACACCTACACATTTTAGATTACATTTTTAGGGATTTTCTAGGCATTTCCTGCATTTTTGTTATCTGTTGTTAGTTTTATGTTGACAGTTTGGAAAAAATAGAAGTTTTAGAGTTGGGCAACTTTGCATATTATTTCTATGCAATCTAAACTAGATCTACCTTGCATAACCACAATAAAATGCATTCACCCCAACTCTTATGTGGTCAAAACTTGATGAAATTCACTATAGTATGATAGAATGTGATGTTTTTTGCCCCATTGTTTTCATAATACTTTTTAGTGAGATGGGTTTGTAGAATTTGAGTTATTTGCATCTAGCAATCCTAGATTACCTTGCATTTGCATTCACCCCATCTTTTGTGGTACTTGTATGATTATTTTTTTGCCCCATTGATAATACTTTAGTGAGATGAAGTTCTAGACTCATGGCTTCTCATGATAGCACTTTCCTTGTAGACCTTGGGATCTCAAGAGCTCCTACTCCTATTATGGAAGATGGTGCACATTAGGAATGGACAATACTGCTTCTATGCCTTCACTTTCAATCCAATGAATGTTGACACACAAAAAAACTCCATCCCACAGGAAAAGGTCATTAATATTCATGAATATTTTTCACACTTACAAAAAGACTTGTCCATTGAAAACATTTCCATTACTACCATACCAGCCATAGAAAACCTTCATCGTTTGATTGAAAGTGATGATGGATTACAAGTTATGAAACGAATTGTTGAGATTTACAATAAACATGCTTCTTCTAATTCCCAATCAGAAAACTTAGTTCCAAGCCAAGGAGGACCTCACAATCCCCCCTTTCAACAATAACATCCATACCAACTTATACCACTCCTCATATTACAACAAATATGCAACAGGTTAGTCATGTGGCTCCTTCTTTGGCAATTCCAACTAGCATTCCTAGTTCTATTGTGGCATCGCAAGTCCCCTCTACCACCTTCACCCCTCTTAGTGTTCCTTTCACTTCCCCTCACATTACATACACCCTGTCACCATTTTCTCTTCCACCTCAAACCACTTACCCCAACCCCATCATTACACAACTCCTTAATACCATTTCATCCATGCAACAAAAAAATTCCACCATTAGCCAAGGTCAAAATGATCCACCCACATGTCATATTCATAGTATTCCCTTATCCTTAGACATCTTATGCACCCATATGCCACAAGGAAATGAAATTACTAGGTTTGAGAAATACGGAGGCAAAGGAGACCCTATTAACCATGTTAATGCTTATATAGCTTTATGAAATGATTTTATCGTTGATGATAAACTCTTAGCCAAAAAATTTATTAGGACCCTAAAAGACACTACATTAGAATTGTTTCCAAACCTACATAATCATTCCATTCAATCATTTAATGAGCTTGTGGATGCCTTCATAAGTCACTTCCAAGCTCATATGACTCCTAAAAAGACAATGGTTGATTTAATCCAATGTAGACAAAATGTTGATGAGAAAGTCATTGATTTCATTTCACATTAGCAGTCATTGTATGCTCAAGTTGATGTCAAAATAACTGATTCACATCTATAGAAGATGTTTATCAAAAACTTGCACACAAATATTTAGGATAAGTTAACTATGATCAAATTCCCTTCGTTCATGCACTTATGCACAACCTTGTGTGAATATCATAACTTTGTTTGAAGTTGTGATTCAAAATCCACTTCTAATCAAGTTGAGAAGACTGAGAAAAATAATCAAAACCACACACACAACTTTTGAAAACCAAATAGAGGATTTTTACAGTTCAATCCACCTCCTTAATCACAACCAAACCCACCTATTCCAAGTCAAGTGGTAGCTATTAAAGCAACGATTCCTTATACCTATGGGGACCCGAAGAGACAATTTATTCCCTTACCTGATACCCTCCATAATACAATGAACCAATTGTTATAGAAAAAAATGATCACCTTACCTACCATTAAACCACTTGATACCACCAAGCCTTTACCACGCACCTTTAAACATAATGCTTATTTCCATTTTCATCACCAAAATGGCCATGACACTAAACAATGTAAGCATCTCAAACACTTAGTTCAAGACCTCATTGATTCAGGTCTTTTTTCCATTGTGGGTGTTAATGATCAAGGCAATAAGTCCATTGCACCCCCTAACCATAATTTATAAATCTTTACTAATCCCATGCCTAAGCACAATGTTTCATTTGTTAAGGCTAGTGAACCTTCAAGCCCTCAATTCATGAACATTGATACAAATAATGAACAACATTATATAATTCCAAATGTTACCCAAGCTAATCCTATGGATGAACTTGTGGGTGTGATAGAAGTTATCCCTCATAAGGTCCCAACTAACAAAACTCTTGATATCACTTTTTCTTCTAAAGTTATACTTTAAAAATTTCCTGACGATCCTCTTTACATAGCCGATAGAATCTATGATAAGCCCAAAAATGGGATATTAATAGATCCTTCTTGTGGTGAGAATGTGATCACAAAATAGTTTTTAGTATTACATGAGTTGTATAGAGATGATTATAACAAACCAACTACATGGATTAAAACACATACCAGTTTTGCATGCCCTATGATTAGATCGATCGTACTCCCCTTACAAATAGGACCCAAAATTTTGGATGTAACATATTCAATTATTCCACAACTGAATCAATTTCATTTGTGGCTAGGCCACCCTTGGAGCCCTTCACTCAATGAAAGCGGTCCCTTCAGTTGTTCACAAATGTTTGAAGTTTCCACATGGAAATGAAATATTTACCATACACCATAGTGGCTTTAATCCATTATCGTCTAAAGGTAATTTTTCCTTAGAAGTCTTTTGGATCACACCTATGGAGCCCATCACCCCCTGTAAATATTTATTTTTCATAACCTATCAAAAGTTCAAATCCAAATGGATAACCGAGTTCTCTCTTTGTAACATGTCCCCATCCACTTCCACTTCCCCTATTATAGATGAAATCATGCTTCAACCTGAGTCTGACATCGAACAAACCATACAACCTCATGAGCAACCACCCTTAGACACATCCCCTCCATCATTTAAATGACCAAGGGATAATGAAACCAATCTTGTCATACCTCCTCACATTAAACAAGTATCTAAGGCTAAAGAGAAAGTGGTTGATCCATCTTCTTTGGTTTATTTTGTTCTTCCTGCTTCATATGAAAAATAACCTATGATGGATCAATCCAATCTTACACCTCAACAAATTTAAAATAAAATTAAACACAACTGCGGTGCTAGAGAACATAGGCATCATCGTCATCTCCTTGCTCATAAATCTAAAATAGAAGAAAAATAGGAAAACCAATCTCCACCTTTGATCGAAGCAATTGATGACAACCCCCTTTCCCTTGATCCACCAAAAAATAACATAGTCCAGCCTTCAAAACAAAATGATCCAATCCAACAACCACAACTTTTGATACATCCTTCCTTGAAAATAAACCTTCATCCTCCTATCGTAATCAACCTTGATGATGAGGATGATGTGGAGATCAAAAAAATAGATAAAGAAGTGCATAATGATTTAAACTCTTTATTTTCATATACCATGAGCTTAAATGATAAATCTTCCCAACCAAGTGAGGAACCTAGTACATCTCCTCATTCAACACTTGCAATTCTTCCATTGGATAGTCAACTACCCTCACAATATATTGAACATGACTAGGATGAAAATGTCTTGTTAAATGGTTGGCATGCATTCACCTTGCTAGCTTTTTTACATTTTCCTTTGATTTGATTGTATGTGCGTATTGTGTTCCCCCATAATGTGTGTTTGATGTTCTCTCTCTTTGTACACTTCTTCTATTTGTACCTCTCTTCTTCTATATGTTGTGCATTTCCTTTTTGACTTTTTGTTTTCTATTTTCCTTTTGGGTATGACGCAAAGCGTTGAGATGCCCTATATCTCTTCCATGTTGACCCAAAAGGTCCTTTTTCCTTTTTCATTTTTTTTTCCTTTTGGGGATGATGTAAAGCATTGAAATTCTCAATGTCTCTTCCATGTTGACCCAATTGGTCCCTTTCCCTTTTTACTTTGTCTTTTCTCATGTTTTCCATTTCAGGGATGAAACAAGGTATCAAGACTGAAATGTCTCCTTCATGTTGACCCAAAAGATTTTATCATCTTTTCATTTTCTTTTCACTTATGTTTCCTTTTGGGGACGATGCAAAGTGTTGAGACCACAATGTCTCTTCCATGTTGACCCAAAATAGACTTTCTTTTTGCTCTCTTCATGTCATTCTTCTAGTTCTATGCTCTTTGGGGAATGATGACAGTTCTAAGCTCTTTCATAAAAACATTGTAGCAACAAACATACTGACCCCAAATCCATATATCCCTCATGTTTTTGGTGTGTTTCTCTTTGGGAGGAAACTCCCTCTTCTTTTTCTTTTTCATTTACATGATGCAGCCTAACTCAAAAACATATGACTTGGCATAGGGCTTTCTGAGTTGGATCTCATGTCTTTATTTTTACCCTTTTCATTTTCTTTCCTTCGCTACTTTAAATTAATTGCTCACAGAACGATGTGTGGAAAATCCTTTAAAGTGGGGGGAATACATCACCATATTTCATTTGTATTCATGGTTCTTAGCGTAGCCTTGTCATTTCATATGATGCATTTGTCACTTTGTGGAACACATTGGGTACGATGTCCTTCATAAGTGTGATCTATCTAAGAATATTACATTCCTCTTGGTGGCATGATGTGATGCACTACCTCCCCTAAGTTGTGAATATTTCATTCTTTGATTGGTCCTCTCTTGGATACATTAGACAAAATTCTCCCTAACTGGTATACCTCGCATAAACTTAACAAGACTCCTTTGAACATCTTTTACATTTTACATTTTACATTTTTATATTTTACATTTTTTGCTTTTTGTAACCTTGCATAATACAATTTGCATTCCTATGGTACCTTGCTCTTTTTTCATGGGTTCTAAGCATACATATATTTTCTTGTCTGATGAAGCACAAAGTAACATTTTATCTTGTGGTGCCTTGTTAAAGTTATCAGGAGGTATAACTTTAATATTGTTGAGCGGGAAACCCATCTAGCGGCACGACTTTCCCCATAGCCACCTTTGTGTTTGTGACTACATGGAAACTAGTGTATGTACTTCACCTTTTTGGGTCTTCTCACCCAACAAACCACCATGAGTTCTGTCACCCCAAAGTGAGTATACATTCTCTCTTTCAAACAATTATCCTAGATCTAATCCATAAATAGTTGGACAGATGATCAAAGCTTCATTCTGTTCTTTCATTTCAACATTTGTGTTCATTTTTTCTTATCATTATTTTTCCATGGGATCTTCATCTTGGGGGCTTGATCATCCCTCTTGATGGTTGTCATTCCATCTTGCTAACATGAGTACATTTGGAACTTCTATCTTGATATGCATGACTCCTTTAGTGTGAGCTTGAACCAAGCTCATCCTCTCAATAAAGTTGGGGCTAAATGTTCCATAGAAAAATGGCCCCTTATCATTTTCATGGTCTTTTAGACCTTTCTTCATGATGTTTGATCTATCTTACTTTGATTTATTAATATAACGAGGCTTAAGCATTCACATTAGGTCCTTAAAATTTAAATAGTGGCATCTTGTGAAGATGTTGTAAAACATTTCTACACTTTTCTAGACTCTACTCATTACAATTCACCTAAAAATAGCCATTTATTACTTATCAAGTCCTATTTTGAAGTGTTGTAAAGTCTTGTAACAAGATTTCATGCTTTTCTATGCTTAATTTCACTATTTACCCCTTTCTTATGCTTTATTTGACCCCTTTATTCCCTTATAAGGCTTAATTAAGAGCATTTTTAAATGTAAACCTGACAAATAGCATTAAATGTGACTTAATTCCTTGCACCGACATTCAAGCCTAATGTGGGACCCATTCACCATGGGTGGCGAATGAGTCCCTCTTGGCTCTAAACTCAAAATATTTCAAATTTCCTTTCAATTTTTTATTCAAAATTACTTGATGTCGGCCTATGATGAGGTATCAATGGGTTACTAAGGCACAAGAATGTATAAATAAGTGGTTTTCTCCTTATTTTACATCTCCTATAATCTTCTAACTCATTCAAGCATTCAACTAGAATTTGAGCACTTTGCATCCTATAATCAAGCATCAATCAAGCATTCAAGAGCAACCATTGACATATCTTCAAATTTTCTTCAACAAGGATTTTGTAAGTTGATATAATTTGCATGTTATTTTTTTATCAGTCTCTTCCATTCCATTATTTCATTAAGGGTTTGATTACCAAAATGGGATTTGACCAAGGAAAATTGCTATAACCTAACCCTTAACCATTTTCCCCCTCTTGCATGTGTGTTTGTAGAATTTTGTATGTAGATTTGACAAGTGTTTAGGTGTTGAAAAGTGGTCATCAAGTCAACAACATCATATTTCAAGCTTGGACATTCTGTCTGTTTTCTATAGATTTTACTTCGACAACCCGACAAGCAGACAACCTCATATCTGGTGCTACAAAATTGTCCCCCGTTTTCTCATAATTTTGGGATAGGAATGATTCACCATTAGTGGAGAATGTGTCCCACCTTGAGGCTATAAATCTAGGTTTTGTTAGATTTTGGATCCCAACACTTAGAAACCTATTCCCGATAATTTTCATTAGAAGCAAGACTGATTCGCCATCAATGGCGAAGGAGTCCCACTAGTTATTTTCTATGATTCTAGATAGTAGTCGAAACATTCCAAATTCTCCAATATTTTCCCAAGTGCACTCTGATTCAGTCTCCTTTTGTCTTGTTTTGCATTTGTTCATTCATAATTCATTGTTTGTAAACAACACTGTGTTTTCCAACATAGCATAAATCTTAGGTTTTGCATACATAATTAGTCATATAGATCACATAATTGCACTTAGTTCATTCCATTTAGTTCAAGTAACATCATATATTGCATAATTTGAGTGAACCTAGCTAGCATTTTTGGCCTACATCTCTCCTTTTAGGTGCAAAACCCTAGAAGAGTTGGAGAGTCTTGTGGTGAAAAAAATATATGGTTCAAAGACATAAAAAAAGATAAATAAAGCAATACAAGCCCAAACAAGTGTGAAAATACAAGGGTATGTATTTTCCTACACTACATTTAGCTCCCACTTTAGTGAGACGATGAACTTGGGTATGTGCAGGATCATGATGGGCCAAAAATTGGCAATATGATGGGTATGTGTAGGGTATGTGGCTGACAACTTTTTTTTACCCAAAATTGATGAAACGAAAAAGGGTTTTTAAAGGATATTCTCAAGTTTCCACCAATATAAATTATTCTTTACTTTGAATTTAGCAAATATTATTATTTATTTTCTATTTGAATTATGACTAAAGTCTTGATTGATAGGTTGATTGAAAAACATCTATAGCTTTCAAATGGTATCACATTTTTTGAATACAAACATGTGTCACATTCTATACTTCACATACTATAAGATAAAAAATAAAAAAATGAATTTCATGAAGTTTTGACTAAAAGGTGGTCAAACATACGAGTTTTTTATATTTTTTAAAAGTTGTAATAAAAATACATAATTAATTATTTACTTGAAAAAAATTACAAAAAAATATGCATCACATAGGGACATGAGTCCTCTACTTATATCTAAAATATTATAAAAAATTATCATTTTATGGTGTTTAGGGTGGTCAGACAGACACCTACTTCTTATTTTTTCCCTCAAATTTAAGTACTACTGCATTGAAATTTCAAATTTTCACCAAATAGATTTATTTTAAAAAAAAAACCAGTAATTTAGAAACGAAATTTAATTTGCTATAGATTCTATTATAACATATTTTTGAAATAATATAGATAACTTATTTAAATTTTTATGTTAAGTTTCCTAACTCTGATTTTTCTAAATTTTTTGCCACTTAAGGGCCTATTTTTTCCATGATGATCCTACACATACCCACTTGCTTCAAACTTGTTGATGATGATGTTACTCCCAACAACAGGGTGAATAAGTTCTTCACAAACAAACCACATAGAGCTTATCCTTCTTGAAAGACATAACCAAAGGGAACCCAAGGGGATCTATATGATATGATGAAGGTTGGCTTAGTTCAATCCCAAGTCTCTAGTAGTCAAGTCTTGATAGTACTAGGTTCACTTCAAAGTATGGTGTGATATTATTGTAAATCTCAAAGGAAATATGGTTGTTTGAAATCATATGTATTAAACATTGAATTTTCAGTTAGATCATAAAATAATATCATGAAATTGAAAGATTTAAAATAATACTTCATGAACATCAACAATTTTGCTATTAGTAAAAGTAGATTTAGCTTTAAGCATTCAACAATTTCATAGAAAATGAAATATTTTCATTAAATTTCCATTCATTCATCTATTTTTTGAAACATTTTTCAGAATTTAAACATCTATTATAAAATAAAGCATAAAAAAATATTGAACATTAAAATTTCTCCCGATTATTCTCCATGCATGTCCCAAAAATTCACCAAATCAAATAAAACCACTTTCCACTTCACCAAATTGCTTCACAACTACATATAAAATGGTGTGAGCTTTTAAAGAGAGGGGTTTTAGTTTGGACACTGAGTAGGTTCTCTATGCACCCTTAAATGATGCAACACACAATCTTGTTCAACTAAACTAACAAAACTAGTTACAAGGATTCATGAGATAGGTAGCTATCAAATTGGATCTAATATTGATTAATATATATGTGCATACAAGTTTTTAGACTAGAATGATTTAGAAAATAGGAAGAAAGAACAAAACTTAGAGAAGTTTTGGCTCTTCCCACATCCACAAATTATGAACTTAACTTAAAACAGAGTATCCTCTGGCCTTTTATAGAAGGAACATATATGATAAGACAAATATATGAGAGGAAATCCAAGGAATGAATCACATCAAGGCAGATGGAATTTAGCGACTGGTAAGAGAATTGCAACTAAAGTCAATGAAAATCAACCTCAATCACACATTGAAGCACTTAGGGTTTTTTTATCCTTTTATTTTTAGGGTTCCTTCTAGGAACCAAAAAAATATGCTAAAAAAAAATGTAGGAACTTCCCATATATTCAAAATGATCAAGTGGAATTTCCATTCCTACATTCAGGTTCATCCTCAATTTAAATATTCCAGGAATGAGCAAGCCCCGAAATGGATACACTTCTTTTTTGCATGCTTAAACTCTAGAGTCCCGGTTTCCTAGTATCTTGTGTATCTATGCAATGTACTCTATTCCAACATGAGCTTTTAAAGTGAATTTTTGAACTTGGAAATACCATTGAATTTGTCTACAAATTTGATTTTCCTGACAATCCCTACCCAAACTGTACATCTCTTGCAATAAAAAATTCCACTCATTAAATCCCTCTTAAAAAAAAACATTTATAAATATCTCATTGTTATCACATAAATTTATCATAAATAACACACTTTCTAGCATATTACAAATCCTTGCATAATTATCTTTTATATACTGGGTTGTCAAACTATCAGACTCATTGGATAACCTTAAGATTTTAAAACTTCACTTTACATCGCTACCCTATACCCGATACCCAGTATGCAACTTTACCCCTAAATTTTCCCTAGACTTTGGTTTTACTGGAACTTCGATCTTGCCGGACCTCAACTATCGAACTAGAATATTCTACTCACATTTGCATTACCTTTTTCCTTTTTCAAACATTCCTAGTTCCCAGTATCCAGTACCCGGAACACTACATTACAAAGTACTCTTTTATGAAATATTTCTCTTTGCTCTTCACTTCTAGTGATCTTTTTGACTAGCTAGCTCCTACCATAAGAGTTAGTTTTTTTTTAACTTGGGTTCCCAAGTCTTACAGTCTTGGGATGTTTTGTTAGACCACACAACAACTTGCAGCCAATAAAACCAAATTTAAGCCAAAACTTGGTATTAAATCACTTGTTGTAAATTATAATTTATGCATATTCTAAAATAATAACTTTTACCTTTATCTAGATTCTGGCATAAACATGTAAAACTCCCTTAGAAAATCCATGTGTGCTCTGATTAATTCTAGTTTTCAGAATTTAGTGAAAATAATCAATTCATTGACATTGAACTACATGATTTGGTAATCCTCCAAAGCCAACTAGGGAGAGAGCCTTGTTGCTAGTCAAGCATCCATAGTCCCAACAATATTATCTCTATAGTTCCCCTCAAACATAGCTCTACTACTAGCCAAACATCCATAGCCTCGGTAGAGATATTTAGATAGCCTAAAGAGTCGATTTTTTTTAATATATAGCTATTGCAATGATAGCTCATTTTTCTCTTTTGATATTTCAATAGTAGCTCATTTTTCAATTTGCAAGCAATGAAGCCCACTATTAGGTTTGGAATTATAGTGGTAGTGAAGGTTACCTTTTTATTTTTCATTCAATGCAAATCCCTTCATCAATTCATGACTTCCCAAAAACTCATTTAATAATTTCCTATTGGTGCATATTTCTAGCTAAATTTTACCACTTTATGCCAAATCCTAGCTAACTACAACTTTCTATGTGTTAGAAAATATGCATAAATTAAAATTTAGCAACAAACAATTTAATCACCAAATTTAAATCTAAATTTAGAACCATTAGTCACCACCCTTCCAATTAAATCCTATGGAAACTGCTAAATACTTGGCTAGCACTTCTGATTTGATGGTGTTGCACCACATTAATGAATTAGAAATGTCATGATGACATTGAAACACAATCACATTTTTCTACATTAAATTCACATGCCTCAACTCGCATGTATTACTTATTCAAATTACCTAGGTGATGACATGTGCTACCTTACCGACTTCATTTTCCTTTCTACTTCACACACATAAGCACATCCATAATTAATATGACTTAAAAAAACATGAAATGACAACTATTAACTTCAAAATCTTCAACTTGCTTGATTCACAATCTTCGTATTGATCTAATTTGAAGCAATTTATCACCAACTATGTGTAAATAATTAATTTTATTTAACATTCCACTCTGAAGAGAATAATCTAATTGCAACCTTACTTACAGTTTCCAAGACGTCACTTGAGGAAACTATGTACCACAACTTCCTCACAAATTTCTATAAATTATGCACTTCTTCTCAAATTCTTCACACTTTTACTTAGTTTTCTTGTTATTCTGCATTTCTTGCTCTACTCATTCTTGCTTGCTTCTAGGTTATGGACACTCCAATTTGCTTGGCCGGTTCTTGCTGCCAGAATGTTTTCTTAAGAAGTATCACACTATAAAGGCTTGAAAGGTTTTCTTCATTCAGATTTCCAGTTTTACTATACAAAATTTGTACTTAGTCCTTGGGGAAAAGTCTGTAGAATCCAGCTACTACTTTCGTTTCTATATCAACTTGGTGTTTCTACATCAACTTGGTATCCTTGGGGAAAAGTCTATAGAATTCATCTAATCTGATAGTAAGGTTTGAATATTTGGAGAATATGGATACTATTTTGTCTATTCTACACCCAACCATTATAATCTCTTCCATGGATGATATTCCTTGATTCTTGGAACATGAGGAAGTCATTCCACTCTAGCCTTTCCTCACTGACCTCCATATTCATGACATTGAAGTTCACCGAGAACTCACCTACATAAGGTATTTGGCCCTGATAGATGAGGCATCCCATATCGACTAAATGTCTACTCCTATCTGAACTCGACTCACTATTTTTCATTTTTTGATCTTTTGAGGCAAGAATTTTGATACTCCATTTATATACATGATATAAACATATATATCTTTGTAGTACATCTTAAAGCATGTATTTACTATGCATGGTTTTATCATTTTACATTTCACACCATAATTTTACAAATTTTGATTTAACTCTCATGTGTAAGATAAGTTAAACAAAACTTGCTAATGCAAAGGCCAAACAAAAAAAAAGAAAAGTGACAACGAAGAAAAAAAAAACAAACCCTATGACAACAAAACTAACCCTAACTAACCAAACTTCTAATTTAATAAGCGATTAACCCTAACAAATAACTTATTTTGATTTCAATGAGTATTTCCATTATTTTTTTGGTACGAATTAGAGAAGGTTTATCCTTAAATTCATTCAAAGAAATTTCAAAAGTTCTACTGTAACAATGAATTCTTTTTTTTTTTTTCATTTAATAATCATAAATTCAAAAGTGTACTTACCAATAACTTGGATCATATGTATGAAAATGACCTCATTAAAGGTTGATTTCACACACTTCATCTAGTTCGACCATACTCTACCTTCTTTTAGCCCTAGTTCATGGTTTGTCTCTTTACTCTATTCATTTCCATGAACGGTTGTGTCCATTTCTTGACTTTCTTCTCCTCCAAAAATATTCATGTCTTTGGTCCTATCTTCACTTTTCACTTTGTTAGACCAAGATATACCACAATTTCTATTGTTATTAGAGAGAAAAATTAAAATTTTGATACTCTGTGTGTTTCATAAAATCAAGAAAATTTCCTTTTTTAACTTGTGGATTTTCAACTTGGAGTAAAATACATGCGTCTCCCACTCATTTCCCCCACTCCTCTTCATTTGTGTTTTCCACATATAAGGAGAATGATGACTCATCAATATTGTTTCCTCATTTCTAATGTGATGTCTCTGAATCTCAACATTCTCACCTAATTTCCTACAAAAATGTTAGGGTTTTCTTTATAATAATTTCAGTTGTCAAACTATTTTGGTGTACCAACTATTTTTTTAATATTTCCAATTCCACTAGGGTTGAACTTATTTCTCATTAATAGTTCCTTTCTTCTATAAATTAGAACTTCTTTTGTTAATGAAATCACTTTACATATAGCCAAATTTACCCTAGTTAAAAAGATTTCACAATAAAGCTCACTGTGCTCAGTTGTATCATGAATTCTACACTCGGAGACTCTACCAAAGGTGAATCAACTCAAAGGATGTAATCTCTAGTTAAAATTTTTCCAATTTTTCTCAACTTCCATATTGAAATACTGGCTTGCACTAAATTTTCACTTTACAGGCATTCTCCTCAAACTAAAGATTAATAAAAATTCCAGTATATGGCCCTCCTTCAAGCACTAGCTCCTATTGATGATGATGTTACTTGCAACAATAGGGTGAATAAATTATTCACAAAAATATCATGAAGAGCCTATCCTTCTTGAAATACTTAACCAAAGGCAACCCAAGGAGATATGAATGATAGGATAAATGTTGGCTTAGTTCAATCCCAAGTCTTTGATAGTCAAGACTTGACAATACTAGGTTCACTTTATGGTATGATGTGATATTGTTGTTAATCTAAAATGGAATATGGTTGTTTGAAATCCTATGTATTAGAAACTAAATTTTTAGTTAGATTATTAAATAATATCTTGAAATCAAAAGATTTGAAATAATACTTAATGAGCATCAATAATTTTGCTATCACTTATCTAGATTTAGCTTTATGCATTCAAAAAATTTATAGAAAACAAAATATTTTCAATAAATTTTCATTCATTCATCTGATTTTTGAAACAATTTCTAGAATTTAAACATCTATTATAAAATAAAGCATAAAAAATACTAAAAATTAAAATTTATCTTGGTTATTCTCCACGCATTCCCTAAAGAATTAACCAAATCAAATAAAACCACTTTATACTTCACCAGATTGCTTCAAAGCTACATATAAAATGGTGTGAGATTTTAAAGAGATGTGTTTTAGTTTAGACACCAAGTAGGTTTTGTATGCACCCTTAAACGGCACAACACAGTCTTTTTCGACTCAACCAAAAAAACTAGCTACAAAGATTCATGAGATAGGTAGCTATCAAATTGGCTCTAATATTGAATAATATCTATGTGCATACAAATTTTTAGATCGAAATTATTCAAAAAACAAGAAAAAGATCAAAACTTAGAGAATTTTTGTCTCTTCCCACATCCACAAATTTTGAACTTAACCTAAAAAAAAGTATCCTCTAACCTTTTATAAAAGTAAGGCACATATAGGATAAGACAAATACATGAGATGAAATCCAAAGGTCAAATCACATCAAGGCACATGGAATGTCATGACTAGTAAGAGAATTGCAACTGAAGTCAACAAAGGTCAACCTCAATCACACGTTGAAGAGTTTTGATTTTTTATCCTTTTATTTTCAGGGTTCCTTCTTGGAATAAAACAAATCCGCTCAAAAAAAATGTAGGAACTTCCCATATATTTAGAATGATCAAGTGGAATTTATATTCCTACATTTAGGTTCATCCTCGGTTTGAAATGAATACACTACTTTTCCACATGCTTAAACTACAAAGTCATGGTTTCCTAGTATCTTGTGTATCTTCGCAACAAACTCTATTCCCACATAAACTTTTAAAGTGTATTGTTGAACCTAGCAATACCATTAGATCTATCTAAAAATTTTATTTTCTTGACCATCCATACCTGAACTTTGTATCTCCTACAATCACAAATTCCACTCATTAAATCCATTTAAAAAGAAAACATTTATAAACATCTAATGTAAATAAAACCATCATTCAATTGTTATCACATAAATTTCTCATAAATAACATACTTTCTAGCATATTACAAATCCTTGCATGATTATCTTTTATATACCAAGGTACCAAACTATCAGACTCATTAGATAACCTCAATATTTTAAAACTTCATTTTACATTGCTACCCATTACCCGATGCCTGGTATTCAACTTTACCCATGAATTTTCCCTGAACTTCAGTTTTACCAAAATTTCCATCTTACCAGAGCTCAACTATTAGACTAGAACATTTTTATCACATGTTCATTACCTTTTACCTTTTTCAAACATTCTTAGTTCCCAGTATCTGGTACCCAGAACACTACATTACAAAGTCCTCTTTTATTAAAGATTTATCTTTGCTCTTCACTTTCAATGATCTTTTCAACTAGCTAGCTCTTGCCATAAGATTTAGTTTATTTTTCACTTGGGTCTCCAAGTCTTATAGTCTTGGGGTGTGTTGTGAGACTACACATCTTGCAACCAATAAAACCAAAATCAAACCAAAACATTGGATTAAATCACCAGTTGTAAATTATATTTTATGCATATTTGAAAACAATAACTTTTACCTTTACCTAGATTCTAGCATAAAAAAGTAAAACTCCCTTGAAAACATCCATGTGTGCTCTAAATATTTGAGTTTTTGGAATTCAACAAAAAGAATCTATTCATTGACATTGAACTACATAATTTGGTAATCCTCCAAATCCAACCAAGGATAGAGCCTTGCTGCCAGTCAAGCGTCCATAGCCCCAATAAGGTTATCTTTGTAATTCCCCTCAATTATAGCTCTACTACTAGTTAGGCATCCATAGCCCTGGTAGAGATATTTGGATAGCCTAAAGAGTTAATTTTTTTTATAGATATTGCAATGATAACTCATTTTTCTCTTTTGATATTTGAATAATAGCTCATTTTTCAACTTCCAAGCAATGAAGCCCGCTATTAGGTTTGGAATTATAGTGGTAGTGAAGGTTACCTTTTTATTCTTCATTCACTAGAAATCCCTTAATCAATTCACTACTTTCCAATAATTCATTTATTAATTTCTTGTTGGTGCATATTTCTAGCTAAATTTTACAACTTTATGCCAAATCCTAGCTAACTGCAACTTGCTATGTGTTAGAAAATATGCATAAATTAAAATTTAGCAATGAACAATTTAATCACCAAATTTAAATTTAAATTTAGAACCATTAGTCACCACCATTTGAATTAAATTCAAGGGAAATTGCTAAATACTCGGCTAGCACTTCTGATATGATGGTGCTAGACCACATTAATGAATAAAAAATATCACGATTACATTGAAACACGATCACATTATTCTGCATTGAATTTCCATGCCTCAACTCACACGTATTACTTCTTTCAAATTACTTAGGTGATGATGTGTGTTTCTGTACCAGCTTCATTTTATTTTCTACTTTGCACACATAAGCAACTCCATAATTCATATGACTTAAAAAAATGAAATGACCACTATTAACTTTGAAATCTTCAACTTGATTGATTCACAATTTTCTTGCTGACCAAATTTGAAGCAATTTATCACCAACTATGTGTAAATAATAAATTTGATTTAACATTCCACTTTGAAGACAATTATGCAATTGCCACCATACAATTTCCAAGACTTCACTCGAGGAAAATATGTACCGCAACTTCCTCATAAATTTCTATAAATTATGCACTTATTGAATTCTTCACACTTTTACTTAGTTTTATTTTTATTCTACATTTCTTGCTTTTCTCGTTCTTGCTTGCTTCAAGGTTATGGATACTCAAATTTGCTTGGCTTGCTCTGACTACCAAAAATTTTTCTTAGGAAGTATCACACCACAAAGGCTTGAAAATGTTTTCTTTATTTGTACTTCTAGTTTCACTATACCAAATTTGTGCTTAGTCCTTGGGGAAAAGTATGTAGAATCTAGCCACTACTTATGTTTCTTTTATGACATGGCTTCTCACTTTATAGCATCACTTATAGATATTCAGCTTCCTTTTGAAGATGTTTGCTTAGCTACCAATCTGATAGTAAGGTCTAAATATTTTGAGAATATGGATACTATTTTGTTTGTTGAACACCTAACCATTGAAATCCCGTCCATGGATAATATTTGTGAATTCCTGGAATATGGGGAACTAGTTCCATAATGGCCTTTCCTCACTGACCTCCACATTTGTGACTTTGAAGTTCACCGGGAACTTTCCTACATAGGGTATTTGGCCCTAATAGATGAGGCATCCCATATCGACTGAATGGCTACTCTTATCTACAACTTGACACACTCTTTTTTATTTTTTGATCTTTTAAAGAAATAATTTTGATACTCCATGTATATACGTGATACACACACATACATATATAGATTTGTGGGGTTTATCAATGCCTTGCATCATACCCTAATGGAAAACACAAGAAAAAAATGAAAGGAAAAGATAAAATAATGAAAAATATTTTGGGTCAACATGGAAGAGACATAGGGTGTCTCAACACCTTGCATCATCCCCAAAAGGAAAAAATAAGAAAAAAAATGAAAGGGAAAGAAAAGATAATGAAAAATATTTTGGATCAACATGGAAGAGACATAAGGTGTCTGATGTCTTGCATCATCCCCAAAAGGGAAACACAAGACAAAAATGAAAGGATAAATGAAAAGGAAAGGTAATGATGGAAGAAAATGAAAAAAGCTTATGACATAGAGAAGAATGAAGGTACAAATAGAGGAATGCAGAGAGAGTGGAAACATAAAAAAAACAAGGCATCAAATTACACACATGCAATCACACAAAAAAACTAAAAATGGAAAGCAAAAATACTAGTAAAGTACATACGAGTCAACCACCTAGCAGGTCATCCACATTCCAATCTTGTTTAATATATGCAAAATGTAGATCACTAGTGAGAGGGACAACATCAAACATTATACTAGGATAATAATTGGGTTTAACAGATGGTGGATCTCTCTTTAGGAGGATCATCACAATTATTATCGTCTAAGCTCATAGAAGAGGAAAATAGAAAATTCAACTCATTATGCACTTGCTCATCAGTTTTAGTTGTTTCTTCATCATCACCCATGTAAACCACAACATGGGGATGAATGATAATATCCATAGAAGGTATTGGTCCTTCTTGTGTTGGAGACATAAGATCTATTGGTTATGATAATGGAGGAGGGTCATTGTTTATTGATTTTGTCAAGTTTTGATTTTTATTTTCTCTGTTGTTTTCTTCGTTCATATTTCAAGCAATAGCATGATGTCTACATTCATGCTCTAGAATTTTAGTTCCTTTTAATACAGTTTTCAAGTTGCGTTTTTGTAGGAGCGATTTTTTCAACCATAGGTTCCTTTTCTTCTTGTGAGGGAAGAATGAAAGAAATAATGGAAGATTGTTCAACCAATTTCTCTATGGCTTTATAAATTTTCTTAGGAGGTGGCTTAGGACATGTTTGGTTCTCTCTTGGCCTTTTGTAGGAAATAGGAAAAGGATTTATTATGGATGGGTCTTGGTTAGTCAAAAGGGCTTTAAGTTGAATATTGTTTTCTTAAAGGGGAGAAGTTTTTGATCATAGGTGGAGGAAAATTTTCAAGGGATAACTTGGCTAGGAATTTTGCTTTGAACTTTTGGTAGGATAGGAAAATTCCTCACTAGGTCTTATAGGTTTAATGGGCTCGGGCCAAAAATAGTCTAAGGAAAAAAATTCATGAGAAGATAGAGGTGTAAAGCTACTATGATTCACAGTGAATATTTCATTGTTGACTAGAAACTTTAAGCACTTATGGATTTCAATGGATGTGATGAAATTCATGGAGTGAAACCATTTCTAGCCTAACTTCACCTGAAATTGGCCTAAATTAGAGATGATACATAATGATACATTTAATCTCTTGGGTCAT
The DNA here is from genome assembly GCA_007258455.2 of Sequoia sempervirens. Classification (NCBI taxonomy): domain Eukaryota; kingdom Viridiplantae; phylum Streptophyta; class Pinopsida; order Cupressales; family Cupressaceae; genus Sequoia; species Sequoia sempervirens. The sequence goes on from VDFB02193867.1 coordinate 748,576,077, forward strand.
ACTTGTAAAGGGAGTGTGATCGACCCCATCATAGCATGAGGAAAACCATAATGTGTTTTAATCCAAGCTTTCGGTTTATCATATCTATCTTGAGTAAGTTCATGCACATATAAGAGTTCTTCTATGATAAAATTCTCTCCAAAAATGGGTTCAATTAAAATCCCAAGGGTGGGCCTATTATTCATTCTTCTAGCTATTTAAAGATGACTATCTGGTGCATTTTTTATTGTTACTTCTAAAGAGAAAGTAATGTCAATAGGAATTTTTTTTTTCTATTTACGAGGATCGATGCCAATCACTCCTATAGTTATACTAATAGGACTTTGGTCACTAGTATCCATAGGATTTTGTTCATTATTTCTCATGTTATTATCATCCATGTCAATGTTCATCACATCAAGCTTAGTTTCACTAGCATTAACAAATGAAATATTATGGTTGGGCATGGGATTGGTAAAGATTAGAAAGTTTTTATTATGAGGAGATACGAATTTATTACTTTGTTCATTTACACTTCCAATTTGGATATGATTAGAATCAATGAGGTCTTGCACAAGATCTGTAAGATGCTTACAATGTTCTATATCATGTATTTTTTTTGGTGATAATAATAATAGGAATTGTGTCTAAAGCTTAGAGGTAATGGCTTGCTAGGGTCAAGAGGTCGAATGGGAGGTAAGGTAAGCATATTTTTTTTTATTAGCTGAGTCATGTAATGTTTTAAAGTGTGTCAGGTAAGGGTGTGAATTGTCTTTGTGGATCCCCAAAGATATAAGGATTACCCTTCTTTATAGCAGCTACTTGGGTATTAACTTGTTGGGTAGGTTGGGAGGTAGAATTTCATTGAAGGAAACTTTTTTTTTCATCTGAAAGGCTGGTAGGTACTTTGGTTTCAAGATTCAAACTTTTTCAGGATGGGTAGAGGTGGTTTTTTGTTCATTACTACCTATGGAATTCTAATAATCTCGAAGGGTAGTGCAAAAGTGCATGAAGGAATGGAATTTCATCACGGTAAGCTTGTCTTGTATCTAGTTTTGTAAATTTTATATCAACATCTTTTGAAGGTGAGAATTAGGAATCTTCACACTAATTTTGGAATAAAGTGATTGGTAACATAAAATAAAGTCAATGAATTTTGAACTCTTATTTTTCTTACATCTCATCAAATCTGCTAATATCATTTCAGGAACCATATGAACTTGGAAATGGTTTATAAAGGCTTCATCAAGTTCATTAAATGAATGAATTGAATTATTCAGTAATGTAAAAAACTAGTCCAAGGCAACATCTTTCAAGGATCAGGGAAAGAGATTAGCCAAAAGTTTGTCCTTAGGGATAAAGTCACTACACAAAGTAGTAAAGGAATTAACATGATTTTTAAGGATCTCCCTTTCCTCCATATTTCTCAAATCTAGGGATCTCTATACCTTGTGGCACTAGAGTTCTTAATATCTCCAAAGATAGTGGGTTGTTTTTGACATAGTATGAAGGAGGACCATTTTGATTTTGATTTATGATGGAAACTTGATGTTGAATCTATGAAAGAATTTGTAAGAGGTGGTTAATGATAGGGTTAAGGCTTGTGGTTTGAGATGGAGGTGAATATAGTAGTGGTGTGTATGTGTTGGAAGGACTAGTGAATGGATTTCTTATGGGAGGAGATATAAGGTTAGATGCCACATAGGTATAAGGAGCACTAGTGGAAATGTTTGGGGTAGGAAGGACATTGCTAGTTGCTTGCATCGTTATGGTTACTTGACGATTAGTGGGTATGTGTAGGATCATCATGGAAAAAATAGGCCCTTAAGTAGCAAATTGAATGTAGTTTCTAAACTACTAGGTTTGTTTAAAGAAAAAAAATTATATTTGGTGAAAATTTGAAATTTCAATATAGTAGTACTTAAATTTTAGGGAAAAAATAAGAACTAGGTGTGCAATACACCCTAACAACAATAAAATGATAAGATTTTTTTATAAGATTTTAGATATAAGTAGAGGACTCATGTCCCGATGTGATGCATTTTTTTTTTAATTATTTTCCAAGTAAGTAATTAATTATGATTTTTTTATTAAAACTTTTAAAAAATATTAAAAACTCGTATGTCTGACTACCTTAACTTGGTCAAAACTTCATGAAATTAAATTTTTATTTTTTTATTCCTATGGTATGTGAAACATAGAATGTGACACATGTTTTGCATTAAAAAAATGTGATACTGTTTGAAATCTATAGATTTTTTTCAAACAATCTATGAATCAGGGCTTTAGTTGTAATTTGAATAGAAAATGAATAATAATTACTTATTAAATTCAAAGTAAAGCATAATTTATATTGGTGGAAAGCTGAGAATATCCTTTAAAAACCCTTTTCCTTTCATCAATTTTGGGTAAAAAAAAGTCGTCAACCACATACCCATCATATTGTCACTTTCTGGCCCATCATGATCCTGCACATACTCTAGTATAGGTGGGAATGGAGGTTATAGTTGAAGGGGGGGGAGCTTGATTTCCTCCTTATATTTGCACATTTTTTGAAGCATGAGAATCATTGGTTATGGGAGGGAGATGTTTTTTGAATATTTTACCTATGTTACACACAACTTCCAATCCTTCATCACTTTCCATCATGTGGTGAATACTATCTATGTATGGCGAATGAGTCCTATCTAGCCCCCATTTTCACCCTTGAGCAGGAAAAAGTGAAATTTAAAGTTTATTTTCACTTCATGTCAGCCTACGATGTAGTATAATTGGGTACTAATGCACAATTGACTATAAATAAGTGTTATTATCCTCATTTTGAATCTAACCACTTAATCCACATTCATTATTCAATATTCACCCATCAATCTTTCACTTCAAGTCAAGCAAGTTAAGGTTTCTCCATTAAAACTCATCAAGTTAGCTTCCTAAAGCATTCAAGGGTTGAATCTTCACATTATGTTGCAGACCTTCAAGATCAAATCATCATGAAAAGGTAATCACTTCCATTTTTCATGATTCATTCCTTTATTTCATCATTTTGGTTTAATTACCTAAACGGGGTTTGACCAAGGAAAACCCCCATGCCCTAACATTCAATATATCTCTCTCTTTTGTCTTTTCTATTTGTAGATTTAGGTCTTTGGAAGGCTTAGGAATCATTAGAGAGAAATTTATGAAGTCACTCAAGTCATTTCTTCATCATTCAAGTCAAAATATCAACAAAAGGACATTTTCAGACCCAAATCTGACAATTTCATAAGCGAAGACCTATAGGAGGTAGAAGTATAGATCTAACTCCACAAAATCTTCCTCTAATTTTCTAGATTATTTTAGGTGGACTAATTCACCACCTCTAGTGAATGATTCCCACCTATAGGCCTGAAAATAGGTTTTGTTAGATTTCAACTCCAGACAGTCAGAAATAGGTTTCCAAAAAAAATTAGCAGAGGCAGGACTGATTTTCCATGCATGGCGAATGAGTCCTAGTGGCCATTAAAAAAAGTTTTAGAAACATTCCAAAACCTTCCAGTGACTTCATTCTGCTTCTAGGTACACTCTGTTCAACCCCATTAAATTATGTTTTCATTTATCTAAGTTTCTAGTTCATTGTTGCAATACACAATGTGTCAAACAAGTCACAATTCTTAGATTTTGCATGCATGTTTAATCAATTTCATGGTTTAGAACAACTTATATCACTCCATTTATCTCATACAACATCACACATATCATGATTTGAATGTGCATAAGCATTTTAGGAACCCCTAATCTCTCTCTTTCTAGGTGGAAAAGCCTAGGAAGAGAGCCTAACATTTTTGGTTCCCTAGATTTGTCACATTTTGGTGAACCTAACTTTTAGAATAATTTCTAATATTATTTTGGAGTCATTCATCATTGATCTAGTCTTACAATAATTTTGTATTTGGATTTGCATTAGTTTCTATGCTAGGTTTTAAAACTTGCATTCCTAAAAACTATATTTATGTTGCATTTGTTGCATCTAAATTCATTTAGATTTACTAAAATTATACATTTTTCATTTAGGTCTATGTATTGGCTTTTAGAATTCCTAAAAATGAATTTTAAATTTCTAAAAATCTTGAAAAATGTCATACTGGGACTCATTCGCCGGCTTGGGCGAATCAGTCCCTTCTAAACCTTGAAACAACACTTTCCAAAATTTAGAACCTTGTTTTTAGGCTTCTGTTTGGTGCCTTAACCTGTATATATCAGTTAGTTTCATTTTTGTAGCATCCATTTCATGAAATTTAGCATTAATTAGCTCATTTCATTCATAGTTTCACTTTCAAGTTTGCATTCTCATCTTGTTATATCTCATAATCACTCAATTATCACCATTGAAATCTAAAACATTGTTCTAAATTTGCATATTTTCTTTCACATTATTACCTTTCAAGTTTGTAGATTAATCATTGCATCATGTTTTCATTATAAAATTCTATATTTCTCATCTTGCATGTTCTCTTTTTAGATATCATTACATGTAAGAAAATTTTGTTAAAGACATATGAATTTGAGGTCCTTTCCCCTTTTTTTTATGTTCATCATAGGTCCTTCTCCTATTTCACCTCTAGTGGATGAGGTTAGTTTAGCGAAAGAAACATTGGATAATCATAACACTTAGATTTTTTCTTCTCCTATTATCTCTCACACTTGTGAAGAAAATAATTTAGTGCTAGGAGAACCAATTGATGAGAGTTGTGACCATCTGAGTTGTTTTTGTCCTCTTACCTCTCCTATTAGACATGACATTACTAAAGAATAGGAATTCACACTAAGTAATCATGATGATCTAACAACACAACACTACGATGAGACCATAGATTCATCTCCCAACAATTCCCCTATTTGTGACAATACTTTCATGAATGATCATAACAAACACATTTGTGAGGAGAATATGTTGATATTAAGAATCTCAATGATTGAGAATTATAACATTATTTCTCTCTTTCATAATATTTCTAACAATTGGAAGGCTCTATTTGAACAAGAAGATCTAATCATTGACACCCATTCCAATCCTAGCTGTTTTCTTCTTCATGAATCCCCTATTTTTGATGAATCTTAGACATGTGATGCCTCTCTTGATTGTCTCCTTTCTCAAATCTCTCCCACTGGGGTAGAACTTTAAACCACAACAATGAGATTATGGACAAAAATCAACTTTTTCCCTCTCTTAATATCTCTCCCATTATTGAAAATGATAGTACGATATTACACTATCCAATCCATGAAAAATCATGAGAATCTCATGTGGGAAAATATCATAGAACAACACAATTCAACCATTAATAACTCCCTTAGTTGTGATGAAATTATTTTAGATGAACCAAACCTTAATTGTCATGAACATGAGGTTGTTTTTCTCCTACCAAATCTCCTTTTAGGGAGGATATTATGATTCAAGACAAAGATAATATCCCCTTCAAAGACAATGAAGAATCTCATTTGATAAGGGATGTTAACAATATTCAACCTAAACTTATCTTTTACCCAACTTCACATCCACTTCATCCTTCCAATATTCAACCCAAACTAACCCTTTACCCACCTTCGCATCCACTTCATCCTTCCAATAAATCTAAACTTACCCTTTACCCACCCTCGCATCCCCTTCATCCCTTTAATGTATCACAACAATCTAGTGATGATACTATTTCTCATACATATAACACACTAAATAACCCACAACCACCACAAATAATTCCACCATCATTACCTTTTCCTAATCTGCCTAGTGCTCCTCATTATCACCCACCTACAAAGGAATATGATCTTGTTGAAAAATGAAAGAGTACTCCTGCAAAACTTTCCCTTTGATATTTACTTCAAACATCACCAAATTACAACACCACTCTTCAAAATTCTTTACAACAAATAACAATCCCTTCTAGATCAACTTTGAATGTTGTGGCAACTTTAATTTATAAACCGAATCACACTAATCTTGACATTACTTTTCATCAAAATGAGCTCCCTTCTTTGGATTTGCGAAAACAAAGTGATGATTTCATGATTATTGCTAAATACAAATGGACAGGAATCAAAAGGACTCTTATCAACAATGGTTTTTCTCTTAATGTGTGTGGTGTGAGTCTCCATGATCAATTAGAAGTCGATAGATCAAAAATCATACCTGATTCTATCTTTATTCGAGGATTTGATAATACAACAAATAAAATGCTCGGTGTAATCACTTTGCCTATTATTGCTGGGGTGGTTACTTTGCAAACTCCTATTCATGTTATGCCTTATGATATTTTGAATAACCTTATAAAAGGAAAACTATGGATTCATGAGATGAATGTAGTGCCTTATACCCTTCATTGTATAATGAAATGTCTATAATAATAAAATTTATCAACTTGAAGTTGATCCCGAGCTTGAAAGTTGCTTGAACCTTGAAAAAGGAGCTACACATCCTCTCACAACATTGATTCCAACATCCAACCTAGATCCTCTTGCAATTGAACATAACAATCAGGAATGGAAATCTAAATTCTTTGGTGATGATTGGGGATCCTTAGAATTCACACCATCATTTATACGAAAATACATATTCTTGGAAAAGACAAACAAACAACAAGAAAAACCACCCATCATGACAACAAACACTTTGGATAACTTTTCAAAAGCATCTGCCTCAACCACTTTAGACCACAACACACACTCCACAATAATCCCTGATGAACACAACAATGAACAACCACCCGATTCCAAAACACTCCTAAAGCTTTATCGAAAAGGGTATGACTTCATGAAACAACTTGGGTATAATGGAAAAGGTTTTTGTCCTTGAGAACAAGGTATCCACAACCCTATAGAGCTTAACACACAATAAATGGCTCATGGTCTTGGATATTTTTGTTTAATCAAAATAAAAAACCCTTCACTCAACATCAATACTATCATGCAAGACTCTTCCACGACTCCTTCTTATTCACATAAATAACCTTACTTGCTGCTCCTTTCCATGTAATAGTTGTAGGATAATTCCATTCTCACTGTTGCATGTATCGCATCCATTGCAAGGAGCAGCATACTATCATCCATTCTAGGTTTACCTTTGTCTTGCACTAAGTGGGGTTAAAGAGTTAGCAAGCCTTCTCCCGTATGTCACTTTTCGTTGTCTCTTTTGACTACTCATTAACTTTTCATGAACATATAAGAGAAAGCTTCAGATGTGAACGACATGTCTTAAGATTGACTTGCATGTGACATACTTCCTTTCTTTGAATGAAACAACTTAACTTCAAAACATATGACTTGGCATAGATATTTCCAAGTTAGCTCTCATGTCTTTCTTTCTCCCTCTTCTCTACTTTCAAGTAATTGCTCGCAGAATGATGTGTAGCAATTCCTTTAAAGTGGGGGGCATACATTACCATTATTTCATTTACATTCTTAGTGAAGTCTTGTCATTTATGTGATGCATTTGTCACTTTGTCGGTGACATTGGGTGTGATGTCCTTCACAAGTGTGATCTATCTTAGCATATTTCATTCCTCTTGGTGGTTTGATGTGACGCATTGCATCCCCTAAGTTCAGAATATAATATTGTTTGATTAGTCATCTCTTGGAGACATTAGACACAATGTTCTCTAAATGATTGACCTTACATAAATTAAACAAGACTCCTTTGAACAATCTTTCACATTAAATTTTTGCACTTTACACTGTTGCATTTCTTGGCCACCTTGCATAACACAACTTGCATGCCTATAGTGTCATACTATTTAAAGCTTTACATTTTCATTTCCTTGTCCTTTGTGGTGCCTCATTAAAGTTATCGAACAGGTATAGCTTTGGCATGGTTGAGCGGGAATCCCAACTAGGAGCATGAATTTTCCCCATAGCCACTTTACTGTTTGTTTATGAGTACATGCCAACTAGCGTATGATTCTCTTTTCCTTTTTTTATGTTTTGGGTCTTCTCACCCTGTGGATGACCCAAAGTTCCATGGCCCTAGAGTGAGTACATATTTTCCATCTCATTCCTTTTTCTTCCTTGCCTTTGCATGATCTTGTATCTTGGGGGCTTGACATACATGTGAATCTCTCTTGAATGGCTACTTTATTGTGAGGAAGCAAGTTTCTCTCACTAAAGTGGGGGCTAAATTTGCCACCAAAAGTTGGACTCACTACTTGACATGAGACTAAATGGACTTAGTGAGGCCCTAATCTAGTGTTGTGAGGCATTTTATGTGTTCATACTAGTTCTTGGATCCTTGCAAATCAAACAACATGCTTTTAATGGCATCTTGTAAAGGTGTTGTAAAGTCTTGTAAAGGACTTTCACACTTTTCTAGACTTAATTAACCTATTTATCCCTAATTCAACATTATAAAACATATTTAATTACATTATTACATCAATATAGAAGATTATTAATGTGAACTTAACGAAAAACTAGTGTTGTAATGTGTTTTACACACTCACATGGGTTCTTGTGCATTTCTAGGCTATGTGGACCTAATCTTAGTGTTGTAAAATGCATTTAGTTACACTTTCACTTTGATTTATGTGTCCCAAGCCCTATTCAACATTCACATCATCACTAACATGTCCTAATTAACCCATATCATGCATCCTTAGGCTTTAATTGATCAAACACCTAACAAGATAGCATTTTAAACTTTATTTCCTATCTCCTTAGCTTCATAGGTGTCGAAATGGCCCCTATGTGACGCATTCACTAGGCATGGCGAATGAGTCCCATCTAGGTGGGACCCATTTTCCAGGCATGGTGAACGAGTCCCATCCAAGTGGGACCCATTTTCTAGGCATAGTGAATGAGTACCATCTAGGTGGGACCCATTTTCCATGTGTGGTGAATGAGTCCTTTGTGGCCCCCATTTTGACCCATGAGCGGGAAAAAGTGAAATTTAAAGTTTATTTTCACTTCATGTCAGCCTATGATGTAGTATAATTAGGTACTAATTCACAATTGACTATAAATAAGTGTTATTATCCTCATTTTCCATCTAACCACTTAATCCACATTCATCCATCAATCTTTCACTTCAAGTCAAGCAAGTTAAGGTTTCTCCATTAAAACTCATCAAGTTAGCTTCCTAAAGCATTCAAGGGTTGAATCTTCATGTTATGTTGTAGAATTTCAAGATAAAATCATGACAAGGTAATCACTTCCATTTTTCATGCTTGATTCCTTTATTTCATCATTTTGGCTTAATTACCTAAATGGGGTTTGACCAAAGCAAACCCCCATGCCCTAACATTCAATATATCTCTCTTTTGTCTTGTCTATTTGCAGATTTATGTCTCTTGAAGGCTTAAGAATCATTGGAGATCAAGTTATAAATTAACTCAAGTAATTTATTCATCATTCAAGTAAAAATATTAATAAAAGACATTTTCAGACCCAAATCTGACAATTTCAGAAGCAGAGACCTGTAGGAGGGAGAAGTACAAATCTAACTCCACAGAATCTTCCTCTGATTTTCTAGATTTTTGTAGGTGGAATGATTCACCATCCCTAGAGAATGAGTCCCACCTGTAGGCCTAAAAAAATGTTTTTTCATATTTCAACTCGCGATAGTTAGAAACATGTGTCTGGATGATTTTAGTAGAAGTAGGATTGATTAACCATGCATGGTGAATGAGTCCTAGTGGCCATTAATAGAAGTTTCAGAGACATTCCAGAACCTTCTAGTGACTTTATTTTGCTTCCAGGTGCACTTTTTTCAATCCCATTAAATTTTGGTTTCATTTATCTAAGTTTCTAGTTCATTGTTACAATACACAATGTGTTTTCGAACAAGTCATAATTCTTAGATTTTACATGCATGTTTAATCAATTTCATGGTTTAGAAACACTTAAATCACTCCATTTAGCTCATACAACATCGTACACATCCTAATTTGAATGTGCATAAGCATTTTAGGAACCCCAAATCTCTCTTTCTAGATGGAAAACCCTAGGAAGAGAGCCAAGCAGTTTAGGTCCCCAAAATCTATGTCACACCAGGTTTCCTATTCAAGGATCTAATATTTAAATACAAAAAATTATGTATATGAATGGAAGAAAAAGTAACGAATTACAAGCACTTGAATGCAAAGTTGAATGCAATTATTTTCAATTTTGAATGCAATAACAATGTTCTTAAATGCAATTAGGATGATTAACAATGAACTTTTCAGTTTTTCAATGAGATGAAATGATGCAAGAAAGAAAAAATGCAACCTATATATACTTTCACTAATGCAAATGTGAGACACCCTAGATGCACTTTCACTAATGCAAGATGCAATGAAAGGATGAATGCAATCTAGATCTAGGACTTTAATGGACTTGAAATCAAAAAATGAAAGCTCTAAAATGTTGGGTTCACCAAAATGAACTGGAAAGAAAAAAAGTGTGGGGGTGATATTCCCACTCTATTCTCCTTTAGCCTCTCAATAATTCCCTAGGATCCCAAATTGGATTGACTATCAACCTAAAGGGTGAGTCAATTCTCAACAAGGAAGACCTAAGAGGGGGTTCTTTAAGCTTTGAGTAGTTCACCACCAAGCAAAAGCTTGGAAAAGACAACTTAACATTCAACTCACAAAAAATAGTAATGAAAGATAAATGATGGATGCAAATGATGAAATTAAGCAAAAAAAAGTTATGATGTATGTACCTGGGAAGTCTAGAAATGTGATGAGGATTCCAAAAATGCAAAAATGTTGTCAAAATGTGCTATGGAGGACTAGGATGACCTTATAGTTTTATTAGTCCCTCTGCTATTTTTTGGGGAAGATGTGGAATCTTTGAATTCTAGAACTAGACCTGAAAGAATCTCTAGAAAAGACCTTTGGGAGGATTAAGACACCCTAGGTGGTGACTTAATCCTATCTAGAGTTTCTGGAATCTTTGAATGCCAGAACTAGATCTGAAAGAATCTCTAAAAAATACCCTTGGGAGGATTAAGACATCCTAGGTGGTGACTTAGTCCTATTTGGAGTTTCTAGAAATGTGGTCCTAAGGCTCAATGTCTACACTTCCTTATTCTCAAATCTTAGGTCTTCAAACCTCTAGATTTGGATTGTAGGTGAGTTTTTGTGAAGATGACAACTATGCAAAACAACTTTGCAACTTTTCACTTCAAATGATCTTCAAGTATTCAACGTAAATCTACAATAAGAAACACACAAGAGGGGAAAAACCTATTGATTGTTAGTAAATGGGGGTTTTCCTTGGTCAAACCTCTTGTTGGTAATTAAACCTTCAAATGAAATGAAATGGAGGAGGGAAATTATGAATAAACAAAGTGTTATGTTTCAACTCACCAAACCCTTATTGTGAACTATGCAAACTTGTGTGAGATGGCTAACTTGAATGTAGATATTGAGTCAAAGTAGTCCTTGATAGATATTGACTAGAATTGCTTGCTTGAATCAAAACCCTACATCACAAATGTTAGCTAAGAAAAAAATGATGTAAAAATTTCTTTGACATGATGCTTCAATCTTGATGATGGATCTAAATTCTTTATGAATTACTCTTAAATTCTCTCTTGATCACATAAACTTTCCTTAGGAGATGAATATTTGAATGTTTTGATTTCTTGGATGATAAAATGAGAAAGAATCTTGTATTTATACTTATCCATGCTTAGTCTCCTGAAATTACACCACACCAAGTCTACATATGAATTCATTAATTAAAGGAGGGTAAATCCTACCAAGATTTGAAATTAAATCCTAAGAATAACCTGAGGACTAAGATGCCCTAGGTGGCATCTTAGTCCTGAGGCATGAAACTCGGGGCATAGACTCCAAAAAGGGGACTATTTAGGGTGCCTTTGAAATCAGAGTCCCAAGAACTTGGGGGGACAAATACACCAAAGGTGGCATCTTAGTCTTGACCCAAAAATTAGGGACACATAACCAGAATCATTAAATTATCATTTATCTTTTCATGTTTGTCAAGATTAGCCATAAAAGGATGTATTTTATTATGATTTTGGATACAAAATAGGACCAATTAAGACATAAATAAGGATAAATAAAGCAAACGGGCCCAAACAAGTGTGAAAATGCAAGGGTGTGCATTTTCCTACACTACAATACTATATAATCATATTACCCCATATGTACATCCTAAGTACTATAGTAACTATATAACACATGAAACCTATGCTATAGTGACTTGAAATAATGTTCTCCTTGGCCCATGAATTTATCCTTAGTGTGATCCAAATAGAAAAGGAGTGTTGGTGCATTAAACACTACATCATGGGTCCCATCCTTCCCTTTGGTATTTACACCTTTAGATAACTTAGAAGTTGAGTCCATCCATCACTTACACATCCATTTTCCTTAATCATAAAAGTAAGGCTCTTGACCATTTTCCAACATGAGCATATCATTTCTCTTGAACACTTGTCAACTTCAAGCATAATGATACAGCTTCATATTTCAAGCTTTGTATCAAAAAGGTTTCTTTGATCATTTTGATCTATTATTTCATTTTGACAACCTTTCTAGTCTATGTTTAACCCTATTTCTTAGCCTATTCAGCTTAATAGAGTTTTCAACCTTTCTTTCCATATAATGGATCAAACCTCAATAGTAGAAGTTTATAAGTATTCTAAAAATCATTCAAGATTTGGTTTATTAATTTTGCCCATTCGGCTAGAATAATATATTGAGCATTCATTCAATTGAATGTTTCAAAAGATGATCATGGTTTACACAACCTTATCATTATTTTCTCATTCACATATGAGATAGCCTTCTCAGGAATACTAAGAAACTACTTCACGCAATATATTATTTAGGATTGAAATCCCATAAATCCAATTTCCAACAAGCGTTGGTTACCTTGACAAGTATGTTCAGCGTAATATTATGTCAGTTTCATTGACATAGATGGACTAAACTATATTGTGTTCTACCACTTCATCTCTGGAATCTTAAGAGAGTACACACATCTTGGTAATGATGACATGTTTTCTTCATTTCCTGACATATTGGACACTAACTTGCTACATTCTTTGCAACATAGATTACTCTATCATTTTCTAGATTATAGTGGTTCCTCATTCAACAAGTGATTTTTTCATTCCAATGTCCTAACTATGACATCAATTTCATCATTTCATTCCTCAACCTCCCAAAATTTTGGGTACAAAGGTTCTTTTCTATCTCATATTAGTCTATTCCAACCAAGTGATAGCCTATTTCATGGACTCATGCCAAATAAGCATAATGCTTAGACATTTTGCAAAGATAAATCTTCTTCATCTTAGGACATCCATACCTTGGATTTCTTGCATCCTTGGATAATTTTCAAAATTATAAACTAATTTTCAACTCAATCCATCTTTCCTAATGAGCATCGATACCAATTTCAAGTAATAATTCTCATTCAATCATGTTGGTTCCTAGAAGATATCAAATTTAATTGCATACCTAATTACTAATCATGAATGTTTCTCAAAATCATGAGCAATTAGATATTCTGTTGCCGATTCCATAGGCCATGATCTTCCCTTTATGATCAAGCAATCTTCCTATACTTTTATATGGCATCAATGATAATATCAACTAATTGTTACAATCATATATATATAAAAGGTATGATGTGATAATAGGTCACTATCCATGACCTTTCCACTATTTTTCTCCAAAATTCCAATACCGTATCCTTGTGTTCATTAAATACATGAATTAATTGACATCATGAATTATGAAGAAGTCAATAGTTCTTCCAAATCACAAATAAATTTATGATTTTCATAGGGTGGGGTACTTTATCTGAGTCAATCCACTCTATTTCTTTCCCCCTTAATGTTTCCACAACTTTTGATCAACTTAATTTGTACTCCTAGCAAATATTTTCTTTCTTGAAATGATTTTTCATTCCTTGTTTTTGGCTTTCTATTTCCTATTTCTTGTCTCCATGGAATACATTGAATATACTTATCGAATATTACATTCATCACTGATCTCTAATCTCATAGATTCAATAATTGGATCATCAAATAAGATATCTAATGAATAATCAACAAATTTACAAGTTAAGAGGAACTCTAATACTCCAATTATATTTCTAGTATCCTTTTTGTGGAGTAATATTCATACCCACAAAGCCTCTTTTGTCGATGTTTTATCAACTTAGAGTATTGTTTCCTTACAACTTCTATTGATTTGAAAAATAGTGTGACTCTTTTGGCATATAGCTCGATTGTTGGAATATGGCTAGGGGAGATTATTGGTATAACTTTTAGTGTTGTCATTGATGGAAAATAAAGTCACTATTGTGGTTTGTAGATCTGAACCTGGTCATATTGGTAGTTAATGTTAAGTACAGTATATTACTGACATAGAACATGAAGAATAGGGTATTCAGTCAACATATTAGTCTTTACACCTCACCAAATAATTAGTTTTAGTTGTGGATCTTTGTGAGAGGTTGTCAAGCATGTATGTTACCTTATTGGTAAGTCTTGTGTTATTGCATTAATCAGTACAATGAGTAAAGTGATCTGACAAAATGTTTTTCTATCTATGTGTTCATTATGGCCGACCCAGTCAATGTAGCGTGTCATAGATGTATAAGGGATTATTGTTTAATTCTTTCTATGTTTGATAATATTTTTTTGGGTCCTAGCTATGGTTTGGCTGATGTGTGTGGGTATGCATCAAAAATTATTTATGATTTGAGATGACATGTGGAGAATATTATATTTTGTGTGAAGCTGAAATATAGTGTTTGAATTCTTGCTAGTAGGTATATATGTGATTTCAATAATTCATTTTGGTGGAGGAAATAAGCGTGGAAGTGTGAAAGTGTGTGTGAAGAGCAGAAAAGATGTGTGTGTGAGTATTAGAAGGGTGATTGAGCGATCTATGCACAAGGGTAGAAAATAGAGAAGGGCAGAACATAGTAGAGAAGAAATATAGAATCAGTCAGAAGGGCTAAAGAACGTCTATTGAGCTTCATTGGAACTAAATCCAAGAGTTTGGAGATGTTATTCCTCAGTTCAACCTTTTCTTGTAATGCAAACATTTTCTAAGGCAGTGATCCTTCCTTGTTTTGAGTAGTGATCTCTAGTCAGTGTGCCTAAATGCATGTGAATTCCCTTTTCTTCATACTTTTAACAGAGTATATAAATTATGGATTAAGCTCTACCCTATATTTTCCCCTAACAGGGTTTCCACATAAAAATATTGGTGGCATGGTTCTTTGATTATCTTGTTCATGTGCTTGCATCTTTATTTCTATTTATGTGTTGTAAAAGGTTCACAATCTTATTTGAAGTTTAAATTGTTGAACACTCATTCAACCCCCCTCTTAGTGTTCCTTGAGTCCAAAAATTGGTATGAGAGTAGGTTCCTCTTCGAAAGCTTAACAACTTGAGGTGGATCTTGAAGTACAATGGACTCTAGTAGTCTTCAACAATAGCTTATGGTAGCACTTCATGATCTTGATTAGTCTAAAGTAGAAGTCCTAGAGTTAAAATAAAATCTTGTGGATGCTGGAAAATTCATTCAATCATTGAAGGATAAAATCAATAAGTCAAGAGAAAAGAGGAAGGAACTGTGTGATCAGCTTAAATTGAAAGAAAATAAAAGCTTGGAAGATGTTCACCTAAATCAGAACCTAAAAGAAATAACTAAAGAATGTGAAAAGATTGCTAGGAATAGTGCTACTCTAAAGCTTGAGATGGAGTCTGTGGTGATGAAGATAACTAAGGATATTGAAGAAAGAAAGAAGAATGACGACAATCTAGCTCATTCCTTGAAAGAAAAATCTAAAGAATGTAGGAGAGTTAATAGTGGATTCATTTAGCTGGAGATTGAACTGCAACAATCCAAAAGTAATGAACAAGAGCTTGAAAGACAGATAGTTATTATTAGAGATGAAATCTCTACTACAAATGAATACAAGGAGAAGTTTAGGACCAGTTCTACTAAGCTTGATGAGATGACTAAAGGAGAGAATGATGTAATTGATTAGAGAGGTCTTCAATGTGAGAAGGAAGAAAGCTTCGGATGTGAACACAAGGATCCTAGACAAAGAAATTAGATGAACAAAGGAAGAAGGTATCTAGTAAGAAAACCTAATGCTAAAAAGTTTAATGGTTACTGCTTTTCTTGCAATAAATTTGGTCATATGGCTTCTGAACGTAGAAGAAAAGTAAATTCAAGTAGTCCATCATTTCTCGATCAGTGTTTTAATTGCAAAAATTTTGGTCATAAATCAATTGAATGTAGAAGTATGGTTGTCAGTATGAGGAAAGTTAAATGCTATACCTGTGGAAGATTTGGACATGTTGCTAACCAGTGCAGATCAAAGGGAAATCAATGGAATGAATGGTCTAGACAAATAAAACCTATGTGCTACAATTCCAATACATTTGATCACATTGCAAGATTCTATAGGAATAGAAATATGGATAGAAGAGGTTCAATATATCAAGGAATAATTTCATAGAAAGATGAAAAAAGAAAAGGAAAAGGAAAAGGAAAAGGAAAAGTGACTATGGAAGAGATAATAGACCAGATGAAGAAAACATGGGTAAAAAAGAGTGAATTTGATAAGTTTGTAGCAGAAGCTTCCTCCAGTAACCCCTCTAGTAATTCCTCCAGAAATTGATTTTAGGCCATTAGCCTAGGGGGAGTCTTTCAAGTAAAATACTTTTCCCCCCTTGTTAGTAGTTGGCATCAGAATAGAGGAAGTTGTTAGTAGCTGTACCATCAATCAAAAAATGTATTTGTGATCACTTGTTCTATAAGTTGAGATCTTTAAGGTCTGTAGATGAATTCTTCTCTTATTGTCTGAGAGTGTAGTATAACTAGAACTCCTAGGGTAGAGCATTTAATGCGATAAAAAGGTTAGGTGTGCAAAACTATAAAAGGATATTTGGAACCCTAATTTGTCACTTTTCATTGAAAAAGAATAGTGAAAGAGCCTCTGGAGTAGAATTTTGGAAGGATTCAAGTCGATTCAGCAGAAAATTCATTAGGTATTACATTTTGCTTGTAGAATTTCTAAATTTGTGCTTGTTAGTAAAACCTTTTTTGGTACAAAAAATGAAGAAAATCAAGGGAATTGTGAGTTTGGATGAATATAGTAGTAGGAAGATCAGGGATGTAAGAGATATGTTTCCTTCCAGTGAATTGAAGTGGCTCGAAGGAGTGAAACATAGGAGTTTTGACATTTGGAATGAATTTCCTTATTTTGACAATGTGGAAGCGGTTAGATTCATCTTGAGCAAACTGAATGAAGACACTCTAAATTTGGACAAACCCTGTCTTATTTCGAAGGAAGTGATTATAAATTTAATTGAGTTATGCAATGTTGGAGATATTCTAAAGAAGAAGTCGATTTGAAATAAGGAAGTTGAAACCCTAACCAGTGTAATAGGAGATTAGAGGGCTCTAATAATTTTGACGATCAAAGATCCATGGACAAGGTACATTACATATGGAATTTCATACAAAATATTCTTTAGAAATAGGGAAGAATCAACCTTTGTAGGTGCAGCTTACATTTTGCATAAGATGATAATGGAGGACCAAGACTTTGACTTGTGTAGTTTTCTAGAAGATCAACTGATGGAGAACATGCAATTGGCAATGGAAATAGATTATCCTTTTAGGTTTGGCACTTTGATCATATGTATCATAATGTATTTTCTAAATTGCTTGCCATAGAATGATAATGTTGTATGGAAGGAGAGTGAACTAGTATGTAAGTAAATTTTTAAGCATTTCAATACTTTTGAAAATTGTGAGAAAGCTAATGCAAATTTCTTTAGACAGTTGTTAGGAAAGTTTGGAGTAGTTGTTATCTCTCTTCTGGTAAAAACAATTGAATTTGGATCATCTTCTGGTAAGATGGAGAGGAAGCAAAAAAGAGCAATATAATTTGCTGATGATACTCCTCCAGTACTCAAGTCTCCAAAATCTGAAGGAAAAGGATAAGAATAGATAATTGTGAATATACTTGATGAAGACTCTGATGAATACACCCCAAGAGATGAACTAGAATTAGTTGAAATGGATGTAAGAATAGAAGAAGGAAGCGATGAAGAAGGTGCTTTGTACTCAAAGCAAAGATATTGTAGATTGTTTATGAGGAAGATGGAATGCAAAATATTTTTTACATGTGGTTAGATGGACCATCATATGAGTAGGATTTGATTGAGATTACTCTAGGAAGATACTTTGTACAAAATAACATTGAACTGGAAAGTTTGAATAATGTATTCCCTGAAGAGTTGATTGAGTGTATTAATAAAGTTATGGCCTCTGACTCTGAGGATATGAAAGAGGAGGAAATAATATTACATTTGAAGGAGTAGTTCAGGATTTCCCTTACAAAACTAAAAAAGGAAAATGAATGTATTGAGGTAGTGCATCAATTCAACTAATGACATCTACAATTATTGTCTACGTTGGCCTCATGTTATTGGAAAATATAAAGACAAGCTAGAGAAAATTGAAAGTGAATCAAATAAAATTGGTCAAGACTACAACATGTTTCAGCACTAGGATGGAGCAGTAAAGAAAATAATTCATGAGTTGCAGGTTGAGCACGCAAAGATTCACTTTGCCAGAAACACTCTTACGGAAACTTTCTAGAAATTAAAGGATCAAACTAAATGTAGATTGGAATAGCTGATTGAAGTCCTGAGGAAAGGAGAGAAGTTGGAAGAAGCAATTACAATTCAAGAATCCCTCATTTAGATCATCAAATGGACATCAGAAAATAACAATTTGATAATAATTATTAGTATTGTTGTAGATGCTTGGAAGAAATTCCTTCCGGAGATGAAAGATAAGTATAAAATAATTTTCTGATTTGTGCAGCAGTTGTAGTCTTCCAAAATTTGATCAAATTTCTATTTAGCAAAGGGGGAGAAGGAGAGCAATAATATTTTGTTTTAGCCAAAAGGAAGAAGTGCAGAAAGAATACTAGGAAAAGGGGAGAGAAAGTAGTAAATTTTTATCATTGATGTCAAAGGGAGAGAGAATGCAGTCAAAAATTCCTTGACATCCTAAGGGGGAGCATTTTTTTGTTTTGTTTTGAAATTTTGGATTTTGAAAGCGTATCTCTAGTTTTGACACTTAGTCATTTTTCACTAAGTGTTGCCATCAATGCCAAAGGGGGAGATTATCGACATATGACTCAAAGATATTATTGGTATAGCTTCTAGTGTTCTCTTTGATGGAAACTAAATTCACTAGTGTGGTCTACACATCTGAACTTGGTCATACCGATAGTTAAGGTTAAGTACAGTGTATTACTAACAGGGAACATGAAGAACATGGTATCTAGTTAGCATATCGATTTGTACTCCTCATCGGATCATCATTTTGAGTTGTGGATCTTCGTGAGAGGTTGTTAAGAATGTATGTTACCTTATTGGTAACTCTTGTTTTATTGTATTAATTAGTGTACGAGTAAAGTGATCTGGCAAAATGTTTTTATGTCTATTTGTTCATTATGGCTGAACTAGTCAATGTAGCATGTTGTGGATGTATAAGGGATGATTTTTTAATCATTTCTATGTTTGAGAATTTTGTTTTGGGTCCTAGATATGGTTTGGTTGACATGTGTGGGTATGAATCAAAAATTATTTATGATTTGAGCTGACATGTGGAGAATATTATATTTTGTGTGAAGCCAACATATAGTGTTTGAATTCATGCTAGCCGGTATATATGTGAGTTCAGTAATTCATTTTGGTGGAGGAAATAAGTGTGGAAGTGTGTGAATGTGTGTGAAGAGAAGAAAAAATGTGTGTGCAAGTATTAGAAGGGTGATTGAGTGATCTATGCATAAGGGAAGAAAAATAGAGTTGGGCATAATAGAGCAAAGCAGAAATACATAATTAGTCAGAAGGCCTAAAGATATTTTATTGAGCTTCATTGGAACTAAATTTAAGCATTTGGAGATGTTATTCCTCAATTCAACCTTTTTTTGCAATGCAAACATTTTGTATGGTAGTGAGCATTCCTTGTTTTGAGTAGTGAGCTCTAGGTAGTGTGCATGGATGCATGTGCATTCCCTTTTCTTAATACTTTTAATAGAGTATATGAATTGTGGATTAATCTCCACCGTGGTGTTTCCCCTAATAGGTTTTCTAGGTAAAAATATTGGTGTTATGGTGCTTTGATTATCTTGTTCATGTTCTTGCATCTTTAGTTCTGTTTGTGTGTTGTAAAAGGTTTAAGATCTGATTTGAAGTTTAAATTGTTGAACACTGATTCACCCCCCCTCTCAGTGTTCCTTGAGTCCAATAAACATTGTATCCCATTTCCTTTTGGAACCTCCAAACATATGTTGGTTTTTTTTGACATATTGTTGAGTTCAATTTATAATCTAACCAATCTATGTACTATCCAAACCCTTTTTAGGCCAACCCAATTTACCTTTTTTAGGTTTCTTTCTCACAATCACCTTTCTAAGTGATTTTTTTTCCAAAACATGGTAACTTCATTGTTGAAGTGATCAACCCAAGATCTTGAATCTACAACACCAAAGAACCTCCACAAGAGATAGAGAGTAGCAACAATAGAAGATGCTATTCCACCAAACATGGATTGCAATATGATACAATATGATCAATGTAATACTATATAATACAATGCAATGCTAGAGATTCCTTGCTTATAAAGGCAAGGATGAGAGATAGGATAAGACAATATCATGAAAAGTGTCTTAATCCTATCACATGCGACAGCTAACCTAGGAAAGTGTAAATTCTAGATAAGACAACTAAGACTTCTAGAAGATACAACTAATATCCTAAGTAAACTTAACATGTGAATTAAGTCCCCTAAGTCCCTAGTAAAGGAATAAACTAGGTACAAGACTTATTCACACCAACACCCACCTTAAGTGCAACTTAGGGAGGAACAAACCAATGCAAAAGATGGGTCCTAACAACTAGGTCTGATGAGGTACCCATGTACAAAACAAAAAACTCTCATAAGCAGAGAAAGGGAGAAAAACCCTATGGGAGAAAACTCCTCTCCAAAGGAGAGAAAAAGCTACAAAGAAAGCTAAAAAGATAATGAAGGAAGGAGGACTCCTCAAGACCCCCCAAGGACAACTTCACCCCAAGCATCGATCGCAACTAAAGATAATGAGGCGATGCCAAAGGTTTAGTGAAGATTTCTGCAACCTGTTGTAATATAGGAAAATACTCCAAGCTGAGAACACCATCCTAGATGAGCTACTTGATGAAGTACATGTGGATCTCAATATGCTTAGTATGTTGATGCTCAATTGGGTTGTGAGAGATATGAATGGAGCTCTGATTGTCACACAAAAGAGTAGTGGGCTGTGTGGAAGGGAATCCAGACTCAGTCATCAACTAATGAAGCCATAGAACCTCCTGACTAGCCAAAACTACACCTCAATACTCAGCCTTTGTCGATGATAATGCAATAGTAGTCTGTTTCTTGCATGACCATTTAATCATACTAGAACCAAGAAAAAAGACAAAGCTAGAAGTAGACTTTTGATCATTGACATCACTAGCCCAATCTAAGTTAGTGAAGCCCCCTATCTAAGATGCACCTGAAGTGTAGTGAATGCCAAAATGAGTAGTGCCCTGAATGTATCTCAAGATACATTTAGTGGCTTTCCAATGACTCTCATGAGGCTTCTCTGAGAAGCAAGAGACAAGTCTAACCACAAAGGAAATATCAGGATGACTATGTGTCAAGTACAAAAGACTTCCAACCAACTGCCGATACAAGGTAGGATCAATTGTAGGCGTAGTGCAACTGGTAGACAATACAACACCTAACTAGAATGGAGTAGGGGCAGGCTTGCAATCAACCATGCCAAAACTATGAACCAAATCAAGAGCATACTTTTGCTAGAAAATGAAGATCCCATTAGAATTATGATGAACATGAAGACCAAGGAAGTAATGCAAAAGACCAAGGTCGGTCATATCAAATTACTCCATCAATGCTCAATGTGTACTTTGAATTGTGGAAGTAGAACTCCCTATGAGAATCAAATCATCCACGTAGAGCACAACTATGAGTAGATCCTCTCCATGTCTCTAAGTATAAACTATGGGATTGGAATGGTAGCGAGTGTAGCCAAAAGCAAGCAAGAAACTATCCATCTCATACCAAGCCCAAGGGGCTTGTTTGAGACCATACAATGAACGTCGAAGCCTACAAACAAGTGAAGGGTCCTACACAAAACCTGGTGGCTGCTCCATATAGATCTCCTCATGAAGATCCCCATGCAAGAAGGCACTCTTCACATCCATATAATATACTGACCATCCCTGTGATGCATTTATAGCAAGGACAAGGCCTATAGAATCCATTTTTTCAATAGGAGCAAAGGTCTCAGAATAGTCAATCCCTTCGACCTAAGAAAACCTCTTTGCAACAAGACGAGCCTTGTACTTGTCAATGGTTCCATCTGCTACATACTTGGTACGATACACCCACTTGCACAAAACCAAATTTATTCCCTTAGGAAGTGGCACAAGATCCCAAGTATGATTCTTCATCAAAGAAGAATAATCATCAACCATAGCACTATCCCACTCTAGAATGCTAGAAGCATCTAAAATATTTTGAGGATCATCTGAAACAACAAGACTCAAAAAACTGATTCTGGAAGTCTGAGAATGAGTGCGGTCAGTGTCTGTGGGATCACCAACAAGAGAACCAACCTCCTCAAGAGTAACTCAAGCCCATCGTGGCCTAGTGGCTGACTAAGGAGGAGGTGCATGAAGACCATAATCAAAATCTTCCTCAAGTAGAAAAGTATCATCAACTAAAGAAGACTAAGTAGGTTGTGATGAAGAAGAAGTCGAAGGAGGATCTGACTGGGTGAAGGTCTCAGCAAACTGAACATCACATCAGAAATGTACCTCTCATGTGTCAGGATCAGAGAATATGTATTCCTTCACATCCTCACAATAGCCAACAAATATGTACTGCTGGCTCTTCTTCTCCATGGATTTACGCTGACCATTCAGAATGAATTCCCAAACCTCACTACCAAATACTCTGAAGAAGGATACATTAGGCTTGCAATGAGACCAAGCCTCCTCAGGGGTCATATTCCACACTACCTTGTGGGGCATATGGTTTTGAATATAGTTGGAACAATTGACAACTTTGGCCCAAAATGCTAGTGCCATGGACCTAGACTAAATCATACAATTGGCCATTTCCGTGAGAGTCCTGTTCTTTCTCTCTACCACACCATTTTGTTGAGGAGTGTAAGGTATTGTGTGCTAATGAAGAATACCATGCTCACTGCAAAAATCCTGAAATGCATGATTGACATACTCCCCCCATTATCTATACATATCTATCGAAGAGAAAAACCTAACTGCTTCTCCACAAATGTTTTGAAGGCTTTGAAGTTGGTGAGGACTTCACTCTTGAGCTTCAGAAAATAGACCCATGTCTAGCAGGAAAAATCATTAATGAATGTTACCACATAATTAGCCCCTAAAAAAAGGAGTTGGGAATGACATGAGATCACTATGGACCAAGTCAAGGGGTGTGGTTGCATGAGTAGCTTGACTCTTAGGAAAATGGTCTTGATGTTGTTTGCCAAGAACACAAATGTGAGAAATACCATTTGTACAAGTGATCTTTGGAAGACCAACCACTAAGTTATGTGCTTGCATCTACTGAAGATATCTATAGTTCAAGTGCCCAAATATCTCATGCCAAATCTTGCTCATTGAATTAGCATGAGCAACAAAACATGAACCCGATGAAGACTCAAATCCATCAAATCGATACAAATGGTTCTCATGATCAACTATCCCTATAACAAGAACATTCTTTGGATCCTACAATTTTCTAATAGTCAAATTCTATGGAGTAAACTCAACTGTCTTCCCATCTCCAGAATGAAAAATCTGATATATGGAAAGTAGATTCGCTGAAATATCAGGAACAAGAAGAACATCCTCAATGCACCCATCTAGCATCTGAATGGAGCCTATCCCAAAAACTAGAATCTATGAAGAGTTCCCAACTACAACCTAAGAAGTAGAAGTGTGAACAATGGAATCAAGAAGATCACATGAATTGGTCATGTGATGTGAAGCACCTGAATCAAGAATCGAATTGTCTGAAGATGAATGAATGGCCCATGTTGAAATAGCTTGCCCTTTTCCCATGGAAGAAGGATTAGCCACTAAAATTTTGTGCTTCTTCATAGATTCCTCCAAGGCCTCTTATCTCTTAAAGCAACAAGTTGCATCATGCCCAGTTTTTCCTCAAAATGAACAAGGATCTCCTTTCTTTTTCTTGGACTTGGAAGAAGAATATCCAAAGGTAGAAAAAGAAAGAGATGGAGTGGACTTCTAATTGTTCTTTGGCTTTGGTTTGGAGGGATTCTCACTACCGGAAGATGATTCTGCTTTGGGATTCTTCTTGTTCTTTCCTTTACCCTTGGATGATTGAGCCATGAGAGCATGATTCTTAGAATTAGGTAAGGCATCCAACTGAATCAACTTGGCCTCCTCCCTACACTCACAAAACAACTCAAATGTAGGAATTTTGTAATCTTTCCCCATTGCATCCATAGTTGAATAGAAAGTAGAAGAAAACACTTGATAAGGACCCTTTAACTTAGAAAGAATCAAGAAGATGCATTCATCACTAGATTTACCTTGCCCACATCCTTTTAGATGTGACAAAATTAATTTGAATTGTGCAAGGAAATCTTGAATTGAAGGAAATGCATCTGGAGAGAGTGATTGTAGATCTGTTTGAATTTGCAAGACTCAGAACTGATTTGATTTTCTATACAATTCTTCAAGTTTATCCCAAACATTCTTTGTTGTTTTACACTCTGAAATATGAAAAAACAAATTATCATATACATGTAAGCCAATGAGCCCTTTTGCTTTATCCATTTTACATCTATGGAAAAAAAATTCATAATCCCTTGTGAATTCAGGTTGTTTTACATCTAACATTGGCCATAGACCCTTAGATTGAAACAATTGAGTTATTTTTAGCTTCCATGTATGATAATTGTGTGGAGTGAGTGGTTCAATTTTCCTTAGATCTGCCATGAAAACCAAAAGAAAGAAGACAATGTCGCACTTAAATTATGCCTTTCACCCCCCCAAAATGTATTAAAACTGATTTTGCAACCCCCTCATAAAATTACAATGAAGAATTTTTGCAATTTTTTACAAGTGACAAGCTCAAATCAACCGTTTATAACACATGGTGATTTTTACAATTTTTAGAAAAAAGAGCTTGCCAAAATTGAAAACAAAGGTTACAAACAAATTCCTTGCAATTTTATGAGCAATTTCAAAATGAAGTTTTCCAAATTTCAACTTTGTTTGCAAAAGTTACACCAAGAACAAGCAATAAATGCACTTGCACATTCAAGCTAAAAAACTAGAAAAAAGTGTCAAAATATGGAAAAATCACCTGTACCACTGTGAAGTTCATTGAACCAGTTTTCTGACTATATCTCGTTTACAAAAATCTGATTCCATGGTGAAAAGTTTTGCAAAATTGAAAAAAAGGCCTATTTTAGGCACTTTGAACACTAACCAAGAGCAAAATTAGTGCTAAACAAGAGCAAAAATATAGCCCTCGAGGGCTAGCTGTAGGTCGCCAATATGACCGCGTCTTACTATGCAGAAAAACTTTGGCAGTGACTAAACCACTAGTGGCTCCAGCCTCTTGATCACATGAAACTATCTTCTGACTATCATGGTTAACAAATGGCTAACATCTTATACCAGCGGTCAATGCTGGTGGTGGTGGTTTATGGGCTAGTGGTTACCGTTAGGAGGTCGGTGGTGAAGACCCTGTCACTAGCGGTTAGGGAGTAAACTACCCGCCTAGTGGTTTGCGATGGTGGTCGGCAGCTAAGGAAGGCCATTAATGGCTAATACAAACCTTGCCCGCAGGTGGCTAAAAGCCGCTTAGTAGCTAAACTAACCCTACACGGAAAGCAAAAATAGTTTACATATTTTATAGTTTGCGGCTTAAAATAAAAGGTTGAATCCTTGATTACAGATAGCGCTTTAAGCGTTTTTCAAATTAATTTAATTTTTTTTTTTAAAAAATTTAATAAAAAATCAAAAAAGGCACTGATAAAAAAAAATATTCAGAATTTTTTTAATAATGACGACATCGTACCTGCACAGGGGGGTCGTACGGCCTCCTCTGCTAATTTTTTTCCCCATAAATAACTTTTACCGAATATAGGCAAATTATATATCAAAAAACTCAGAAATGACCATCCAAATGCAATGGAAGGCTTATTTTTTGCCCAAAGTGCTCTTGTAAAAATTTCACCAAATCTGAGCTCCAAAGCCTTCTTTGCCAAAGTTGCAAATGGTGATGAAATTGAGTGAAACAAAAGCCAAATCTGAATTTCTCAAGCCTCTTGGACATAATGGGACAGCCTAAAATACTGCACTATAGCCAAAAGTGTTGCAATCACCAGATCTCACCAAAAGACATACATGCAATATAGGATACAAGAAACTCAAATCACAATAGAAATTGATGGAAACTTTCTAATAAAGAAATGGAAGGGGCTTGCCAGATTCAAAGCTTTGATACCATGTTGAAGTGATCAACCCAAGATCTTCAATCTACAACACCAAAGAACATCCACAAGAGATAGAGAGTAACAACAATAGGAGATGCTATTCCACCAAACATGGATTGCAATATGATACAATATGATCAATGCAATACTATATAATGCAATGCAATGCTAGATATGCCTTGCTTATAAAGGAAAGGATGAGAGATAGGATAAGACAAGATCATGACAAGTGTCTTAATCCTATCACATGAGACAAATAACCTAGGAAAGTGTAAATTCTAGATAAGACAACTAAGACTTCTTGAAGATTCAACTAATATCCTAAGTAAAATTAACATGTGAATTAAGTCCCATAAGTCCCTGGTAAAGGAATAAACTAGGTACAAGACTTATTCACACCAACATTCATAACCTTAAGCACTCTCAAGTTGTTGGTTTCTTTTTATCATCTTAATTAAAACTCCAAGTTGATCTCATCAATTTTGGTTGGTGGAACCATGTCCACTTCATTGATTACTTCTTTTTTGACTATTTTGGTCTCTTCATTTATTCCAAGGTATTATCTCCTTTGTTACAAGTTCTTATCCTTGCATAGAAATTAGATTTTATTCAAGGGTTCTCTGACCTCTTGGATACTCCTTCATTGACTATCCACTTCATTTGATTTTTCCAATTTATTCCAATAATGCATACCCATAAAATTCATATTATTCTTGGTAAATCCAAGAATTATTGACTCCTTGCAACTATAGGTTGCTATCAATAAGGGAGATTATTTCAATCCTCTCTATCCCTTAGATTCAATTTAACTAATTAGTAGGGTGAAGGTACCTATCGGTTATCCTTCATAACCTTCCCACATAGCTCAATTGCATAATCTTATGTAATTCAAGGGGGATATCATAATTAGTTGTTGGTTGAGGAGTTTTCGGCTCTTGGGATGAATCTTATCTTGTCCCAAACTTAAAAAAAAATCTAGGAATCTCATATTTATTTTCATTTCCCTTGTTCTTTACTCTTTCCATTTTGGTATAAGAACCTCTCAACCATTATCTTCCAATAAGGTTTATGTATCCTTTGTGTAATGAGCTCCTAAGCTCTAGAGTTGAACCTAGTAGCTCTAATACCATATGTAACAACCTCGGTGTTCTACTTAGTAAAATTCCAAATATTTCATGTTAAGTGATTATTCTATGATGTCATGACATAGCAATACAAATTTTTCTTCCATAATATAAATTACATGCATATTTGAGATAAAAAAAAATTCAAACTTCCATTACAATCCATTATAATTTCACAAATCTTTACATAAAAGAGATATCATATTGATTGAACTCAATTATATCATTCTTGATAACATCTTTCCATATAATGGGTACATGATACAAGCATATCACTTCTGAGCTTCATCTAGAATTAGATATACAAACTAATCCCGATGTTGCTATAGTGGTGCATACCCTCTAGATGCCCTTGATCCCCAGTGCACACAATATAACTATCCCCAATTATAGTGCAAACATCCACAAACCTTGGCCACCATATGATGAGGAGAAGTATCAATTAAGTTATTTTCTACCAACCACAAACTCAAATGCATTCTACTTCTCATCTATCACATATGACAAGATCGCCCTACCCTTCGACGAAGAGATTGGTTGGTAAACCCCATAAAATAACCTTTATGAGCTTAGTGTTGTGTTCTACAAACTAGAACCTAATCATAGGTTTTTTTCCCCTATGAGTATGAAAATCCTTATTATAGAATGCATGAAGCAACATAGTGAACTAAAAGTGTAAACAATGGCTACTTACACTACTTTGGCCAAAGTATTGTAACCAAGTACTTCTAGTGACAATCTCCTTATTCACATACACTTCTATAATTCAGTTTGGATTATGACCATTCATATACTATGCTTAGGTAATTTCCTTCCTTATGTAACCCCTAACGTCAAAAATAAACTATTCCCCTTTTCCCAAAACAATTTGGTATCTCTACCAACATAAGCATAAGTTATTTTCCCCCTTCAATGGATATTATACTTCCTAGGTGTAACACTAAATCCTTTCTAGTTTACACAATAATTTTATATAAGCATCTTTCCTAGTTTCCCTTCATTGGAAAAACAACCTAGTCCTAGGAATATATTAATAATCTAAAGTATAGCTAGATAAGCTTCTACTGATCATAGATTGGATAATCATAAATAACTAACTCCATTCAGTAGTATATCACATTAATAAGTGGTTCTCATCAAGAGAATAGTCACATCAATGATTGACCTCAATCGAAGAATAATCATAGCAATAGAAGAGTGTAATACTCTTAGTAAAAAGAGTTATTCAAGTAGAACCTTGTCAACAATGTGATTTAATTTCAAGAGTGAAAGGAAACTAATCAAGTAGCAACTCTAACTCTATAGTTGATCCTACCTATGTCTCCATACATATAGTATCTCATAAACTCAAATGACTTACATATTCACATAGGTGAGTTTTATCCCTAGTATACCCTAATCTCGGATATAATCAATAATCAACAATCAATGTAATCAAGTAGGTTAACCTTGACCTATGTTTTCCAACAAGAACAAAATAAAACCCATCCAAGAAAGTTATTCTTAACCTATTGGTTCCAAAGGGTAATCAAGTATATATTCCAACTTAATAGGTTAATCTTAATCTAGGTTTCAATTTACATCTCAACCCAAACATGTTACTCCCAACCTAATATTTAATATAATAGCTAACCAATGATCAAGTGATTGTACTAGCACAAATTAACAATGACTCATTCTAGCATTTCTTCCAAACTATTGATGTATAGCTAAACCTTATCATTCCTAGCGTTTCCTATCATCATAAGCCTATAGTGTCAAGTCACTTCATGTCATTGATACATTTCACATAATGAATAACCCTTAAGCTATTTGTGTTTAACCATATCTAGTATATTTATACTTATGACAAACAATCTCTCCTATTATGAAGTAATTACAAGAACTCTCATAGAAAAGAATGAAACAAATTCTATCCCTTTTCAAAGAAAATGTTATGATTTCCTAATGCAAGTAATCTTAAGTAGTACCAAAACAAAGCATACAATCTCATTCTTTCATAAATAAAGAAAATTAAGAGAAGACTAGATCCTCATGACAGTAATTCATTTAACCTAATCAAGTGATTTGACACACAACCTTCCAACAATAGCTTACTAGCTTTACTTAATTCTTAAAACAATAATTCACTAAGACTCCTCTGCCAAGACAACAAAGTGTACTCATAAAGTAACTCTCAACTCTCTGATTAGTTGCAATAGAATGAGTTTTTAGAAAAGTGTGTTCTAAATAAGAGAGCTTACCTCTCTATTTATATAGAAAAATGAGACATTGTGGCCTACAGAAGAGGCATGACATTCAACACATTTGACCATGAAAGTTGACTCACACTACTTAGCTAAAAGGTGGAAAAAATAGAAGAGTATACTCAACATATAATGCCACAAATTGACCTCTATGGTTGACAACAACAAAAGACTAGTTCAATCTACACATGATCAAATGATGACAATCGACTTGCTACAAAATAAAATTCTATAGGAAATAGAGCTTTCCTAATCTAGCACCATGTTGCAGCCAACCTCCTTTCTCTTTAGTGTGGTTATCTACTTTTAAATAGTTTTCTACTTTGAGGCAACACTTACACATTGATGACTTGGTAATGGTTTCATTGAGCAACCAAGATAATATTAGTCACTCCATTTTAGCATATATTTGGTGCTTTTACCAATTCATAGTATGTTTATGTTTTTCCTATTCTCATGCATTTACACATTATATTGCAGCAACTAAGTATTCCATCACTTTGTACTTATGCGTCTAATGTTTGTTGTTAATAATATAAAGATGCATTTTAATAGTATCGATTATGGTTGCTTCCATATCAATCTTTATTGCTGCATATTACCTTTGTGCATATAAATCAAGGTCTTCATTATTTATTTGACCAAGTCATTCTAAGACTATGTATTAGCTTCTATTCCTATGTTTTGCACCTTATTCACTTAATGTATTCCTTGCATTTACTTGACTTACTTTCACGTTAATGCAATTACATAGTGTGTTTCCCTTGGTGGCATTTTTTTTTCCTAAGGCACCGCATAGCTCTTTGATAAGTCTTATCTTTTGCATATATAGGCGCTTTAATTCATGCACAGTAGGTATGGCATAAATTCTTTTGCTTCTGATAAGCCATATACCTATTAATGGTATACCATATGGGTGTCCAATCTTATTTTCTTTTCCAAATAGCCTCCATACATATATTACTATATATAAATATATGTTATAAATGTATTCCACTATAATCCATATGTGTGTGTATATATATTAACATATATATTCTCATATCAACCTTAAGTCGACATTTAAGCTATTATATACTTATATATATTCACCTATACTTTAAGAAGACATACAAGTATATAAATGGTCATTTATATTAAATTTATATGCTCATTTATATGTATGCACATATATGTGCTATATCACCTTTAAGTGTTGATGATTCGTACATATGTTCCACTATTTATATATGTACTATAGTAAAATGCATAACCTTGCATTTTCATACTTTTTTGGGCCCATCTTGCTTTATTTATGCTTCCTTATGGCTTAATTGGTCCTATTTTGCATCCACAAGCCTAATAAACTATATATTTTTATTGTGAATCCCAACAAACATCAAAAGATAAATGATCATTTAAAATTTTTATCTGTGTCCCTAATTTGTGGATTGGGACTAAAATGCCACCTAGGGCATCTTTGTCCTCCATGATTCTTGGGACCCTGATTTTGAAATCACCAAAATAGGTCCCCTTTTAGAGTTTGTACCCTAAGAATTGAGCCTTGGGACTAAGAGGCCACCTAGGGTGTCTTTATCCTCCTTGGCTTATTTTTGGGATTCAATTTAAAATTTGGGTGGGATTTAGCCTCCTTTACCTAATGAATTCATATGTCTGCTTGTTGTGGTGTAATTTCAGGATATTAAGCATGAATAAGTATAAATACAAGCTTCCTCCACTCATTTTTCATATATAACAAGATAAAAAGCATTCAATTATTCATTCCTAAGGAAATTTTATGTATTCAAGAGCATCTATCAAGTATTTGGATCCATCATCAAGATTAAAAGATCATGTAAAGGGTTTAGTGCATCCATTCATGTTGTTGAGCCAAAATTGTGGATGTAGCATTAAAGATCTATTTCAAACCATACCCAAGGTTCCAAGATCTAAATTCTTCATGGCAACTACATGGTAGATTTTAGATTTACTTCACAAGACATCATGCAAGGTGATATCATTTACATATTTTATGTCCCATGCTTCATTTCATTCATTTCATCATTTGGTTTAATTACCTACAAGGGGACCAAGGAAAACCCCTATTCACTAACAATCAACAAGTTTTCCCTCTCTTGTGTGTTTGTATTTGTAGATCTAGGTTGAAGAATTGAAGATTATTTGAAGTGCAAGATTGAAAAGTTGCAAAGGTTGCATTTCCAAAGTTGTCATCTTCACATAAACTTATCTATAGGCTGAATCTAGAAGTTTTAGGACCTCAAATATGGGGAGAAGCAAGTGCATGCCTTGGAGCTTAGGACCACATTCAAATATTTCAAAAATTTATAATGGGACTAATACACCACCAAGCGTGTCTTATTCCTTCATAGGTATTTTTTAGACATTCTTCAGGATTTTGTTTTGGCATCGAAAGACTTCGTATTTTCCCTAAAAAATAGCACCGGGACTAGTACACCATCATGGGTGTCTTAGTCCTCCATAACACTTTTTGGTAGCTTATTTATATTTCCAAAATTATCATTGCATCTCCAGACTTCCCAAGTACACATATCATTTTTCCATGTTGCATAATTTCATCATTTGCATCTTTATTTAGCTTACATTTTTTATTCTAGGTCATTTTGCATATTACATTATGTTTTCCAACATTTTCTTTTCCAAGAATTTGCTTGGTGTTGAACCCATTAGAACTTAAAGAACCCCCTCCTAGTCCTTCCTAATTGTGAATTAACTCACCTTGTGAGGTTGTTAGTCAATACAATTGGGACTCCTAGGATGTTAGTGCATGATTAGTAGAAATAGAGTGATATCTTAAGATATCCATTTTCCACACATCATTTTGGTAAACCTGACCTCATTGAGCTTTCATTTCTAATTTTGGAGTCCATTAAAGTCCTTAGATCTATATTGCATTCATTCTTGCACTAAATATTGCATTAGTTAAAGTGCATCTAGGGTCTCTTGCATTTTGCATTAGTGAAATTATATCTAGTGTTTCTTATATTTGTATTACTAAAAGTGCATATAGGTTGCATTTTTTCTTGCTTGCATCATTTTATCTCATTTAAAAGATAAAAAAGTGCATTGTTCATCATCGTAATTGCATTTAGGAACATTCTTATTGCATTCACTTTTGCATCCAATTGCTTGTTACTAGTTACTTTTTCTTGCATTCATTTGCACAAATTTCTATTTTTAAACATCAGGTCCCTGGGTAGGCAACCTAGGAACACTTTTATCAACCCATAATTATCTAATTTTCTGCAAAAAACCCCCTTAATAGGACTAAAATTCCCTTGGTGGCATCTTACTCCCTCTCTAGTTTTTTGTTATAGTACCTTGTCTAAGTGATTTGCTATTTTTTTCAGCTTCTAAAACCTTCAAATTTCATTAGGAAGACTATGATGCCCTCCTTGGCATCTTAGTCCCTGTGGAATTTTAGATTGTAGTTTTCAGTATCTGAATCAATATTTATGTGCTTTTGTTTACTTGGATTGGTTATTCATTTGAGTGGATTAACTTTATGTTTCATGCATGTTACTCAATCTAGCTTAAAGTGCTTCATTTCCTGCATTTCTCAATTCCAAATTTGTATTTACAACATTTTAGTTTTCATGTTGTTTCATAGTGTAATCAACAAATTACTTTGTTTTCAATTTGAAAATTGCATTTCACTTTAAGTCATTACATTGCACTTTCATTGATTTTCCATAGTAGCATGTTTTATTTCAAGAGATGTGGCTTTGATATGGTTAAAATTGGATTGCATAAATGCATCCCCTCTTATGAGTTCAATTTATATTACACCAATTAGGTCATTTAGAGACATGTTAATCATCAAACCATTGACACAATCCTGAACATTACATTGTCCATTGGTGAAGATGGTAGTGTAGACATTCATAACAATCATACTTGTTCTTCTCCCAATACCTCTCCTATGAGTGACAAAGGTATCTTGGTAAAGGAAGGTACAAGCATTGAGATTCTTGATTGTCCATATCCCCCTCCCCCTCTGGAAGACATTCAAAAAGAAGAAGATGAGATCATTGCCACCACTTTTCTTACCCCAAATCCATCTCTCAACACCTCCCCTAATTGCAAGAAGGTTTTAATAAAAGAGGATACAATCATGAACGATCATGAAAATCACATTTGTTAGGAGGACATGTGGATTGAAAGTGATAACCTTGTCTCTCTCATACCTAACATTTGGGAAGACCTATTTGAACAAAAGCATTTAACCATTCATAATCATGAAAAACATCACAATCCTTCTTGTGATGCTTCCCCTATTAGTGATGAAGTTACTTTACATTAAATAATAATGGAGAGTGATGAATCTTTTGTTTTCTTCTCTCCTAAAATCTCTCCTACTAGGGAAGATGGTATAGCACACAAGAATGAAATCTTAGAGAAAAAGGATAATTAGATAGAGCCTTGTCCTAATATTACCAATGCTATTGATGAACATGAAAATTCAATTGTTGATAACTCCCTTACTTATTATGAAGTCATTTTAGAATAACCAATCCATGAATTCCAAGAACATTTGGTTTGAAGTTCTCCTAGAAACTCTCCTACTAGGGAAGACATAATAGTGGAAGAAAATGAGAACATTGATAATAGTAGTTTCTTAGATGAAGATGATGAAGTAATATTGGACTCCTCTTCACTAAGAGAACATGAAAATAATGATAATAATTTTGAGGTTATGCACATTAGATACCCCTTGGAGTACTCTCCTAAGCCTAAAATTATCATTTGTCCACCCTCTCACAAGCCACAAGTTTAAAACAAACCTGTCATTATCCTTGAACCACCTAAACACAATGTTTCACAATACCCAAGTTACAATATAGTTTCTCATACATATAACACTAGAAACAATACACAACTAAGAAAAACACAATCAACATTCCTCCCACTGCCTAATTCCATCTTACCAGGTCCCCCTCATTTTCCTTCACAAAATGGAAAGGAGTATGATCTTATTGAACAACTTAAGAATACTCTTGCTAAGACATCTTTATGGGACCTTATCCAAGCCTCCCCCCACTCTCATAACACAATTCAAAGTTCCTTACAAAATGTTCCTATCCCTTCAAATACACAACCAAATGACATAGCAACCATGATTCATGGAATAAATGCTGACATTATTTTCCACCAAAGTGAGCTCCCTACATTGGAAGTACACAAACAATATGATTATTTCATGATCATAGTTCAATAAAATACCACAAGGACAAAGTGAACCCTTGTTGACAATGGATCAGCCTAAAAAAATGTGAAGTGCAAGCCTTTTGGATAAACATTGTGTTGATAAATCAAAAATTCAACTTGACTCTTTATCTATTAAGGGATTTGATAATGTGGGAAAGAAATCACTTGGATTGATAACTTTACCTATTATAGTTGGAAAGGTTACCTTACAAACCCCTATTCATGTTATGCCTCATGGTATTTCATACAATCTCCTTTTAGGTAGATAGTGGATTCATGAGATGCATGCAGTGCCTTCTACCCGTCATCATAAAATGAAGTATGTCTAAAACAACAAAGTGTACACATTGGATGTTGATAATGAGCCTTACATTGTTTTACAACTCAAGAAAAGAAAAGAATCCACTGAAAACATTAACACCAACTACACAAGTGGAACTCATGCAATATAAAGACAATGAAAAGCACATTGAAGAATTCATGAAGCTATTAGAAGATGATTGGGGTTCCTTAGATTTTGAACATACATTCATGGGAGAATACAAGATCATACACAAAGATTCAGAGAGGGGAAAAGAAAAAGTGGTAATTTCAACACAAAACTTAGAAGACCCTTTGAAAGCATCCACCTCAACCACTTTAGAAGAAAAATAAGAAAATTATACAACAAACTTTGATGACATTGATTATCAACAACCACCAAATCCAAGAGAGATGAAAAAAAATTGTGGAAAAGGTTATGAACTTATGAAACAACTTGGAACAAGGTATATATGTCCCTATAGAACCTCAAAAACAAGAAAATACTAGTTTTCTTGGTTATTTTCCCTCAAAATACACAAACAAGCCTTCACTTAATATCAACACTATCACAAAATATCCTTCTAAGAAGAATTTAACAATAGTGCATCTTGAGCTAATAGATACTAGTGGTCTTTATCCTTTGCAAGAAACAAAAAAGTATATATAGATATTAACTTAATGTCAATGTCATCACACAAAACACTTATGATTTAAATTTGTTACATTTTACACCCTCTATTAAAGGAGAGAAAAAAATATCACACTCTAAAGTGTCTTATGTAGGTATGACACCTTGTGTTAAGCAATAGATATCTTTGTCACAAAATAAAGCAACATCCTCAACTTTTGACCAAGAGAGCACCTTGACAAGACTCCTCCAAGATTTTATGATCTCTCTCCCTCCATGAACATCAAAGAAATTTTATTACAAGACTTCATTTTTTGAAAATCATAGAATTCATGGTCATCCTACTAATGAATGTAAGGCTTTGAAAAAAAAATCAACATCTTAAGGAATGTGGTGCTCTCCCTTGGGTTGAAGCACCTAGTTCTTCTATTCATTTCAGCTCATCCTTGTCCTACACTAAGTGGGGGAAAGGAGTTGGATAGCATTTTCCATGTATGTCTCCTGGCATTACCTCTTGTGGCTATCTGACCACCTTTCATGTATATATAAGAGCAAGATTGGGATGTAGATGGAATTCCTTAAGTTGGCTCGCATGTGATGTACTGAGTTATACTTTTTTTTTACTTTTTCATTTTTGGCTACTTTAAAGTAATTTCTCACAACATGGTGTTAGCAATTTCTTTAAAGTAGGGGCATACATTGGAATTATTTTTGGCATGATATCATTTATTTCGTGTTCCTTGATGTGATTTTCTTTCTTTATGTGATGCATTTTTTCCTCTTGGTGGTGTCTTTAGGGTTGACTTCCTCTGAGAGCATGATATTTCCTCTCTTTGAAACATTAGATACAATGTTCCCCAGGATGAGACCTGGCACTTGTCCTCTCTTGGAAACAAGATGAGACCTTTTTCACTTATCCTCTCTTGGAAAAATTGGGTATAATGTTCCCCAAGATGCGACCTTGTATTTATCCTCTCTTGGAGACATTAAGAATGATGTTCCCTAAGATGAGGCCTTGCATGAACTAAGAAAATTCCTTTTGATCATCCCTCTTCCTTGTTACATTTTTCCTCCTTGTAACTTATTAAATTCATGGAGGTATGGCTTTGATATGGTTCCCTAGGGCTCACCTAGTGAACAACTAGCTTCACTAGCCCTTGTGAGTGTGCATTTTCTTTCTATCCTTATTAAATTCATGGAGGTATGACTTTGATATGGAATTTTTTGGGACTCACCTATTGGAAACCTACCTACCACTATCCCTTGTGAGCATGCATTTTGTTTGCATAGTGGACAACGCATTCCATTTGTAAACTTCTTTTTGGAAAAATAGCATAGACGTAGTCCACCATGTTGGACGGCTAGTTGAAGCTTGATCCATTGCAATTTTTCCTTTTTCTTTCATCTTTTTCCTATCTTTGATGGTGTATGTTGGTGATCTGATTATAGCTTCATATATCATTGGCATGTGTGTTCCTTTGTGCCTATGTTGGTTTATCATAGGATCTTAATCTTGGGGGCTTAATCATCCCTCTTGATTATTGTCATTCTATCCTACTAGCATTTGTACATTTGAACCCCTCTTGATTGTGTGGTTCACTACTTAAGTGAAAGTTTGGGGCAAGTTCATCCTCTAACTAAAGTGGGGGCTAAATTTAGTGTGGTAAAATTCATACCCTTTCATTTTCACACTTTTTTGGTCTAGCCTTGCTTTATTTATACTTATTTGTAGCTTAATTGGTCCTATTTTGCATCCACAAGAAAAATAAACTATATATTTTTATGGTGAATCCTAAAAAACATCAAAAGATAAATGATCATTTAATGTTTCTATCTGTGTGTCCCTGATTTGTGGACTAGGACTAAAACACCACCTAGGGAATCTTTTTCATCCATGGGTCTTGTGACCCTGATTTTGAAACCACCAAAAGGGGTCCCTTTTTGGAGTTTGTCCCTAGAGAATTGAGCCTTTGGACTAAGACACCACCTAGGGAATCTTAGTACTCTTTGGATTATTTTTGGGATTCAATTTCAAATTTGGGTGGGATTTAGCCTCCTTTACTTAATGATTTCATATGTCGGCTTGTTGTGAAGTAATATTTGGATATTGAAATGAATAAGTATAAATACAAGGTTCCTCCACTAATTTTTCATGTATAACAAGATAACAAGCATTCAAGTATTCATTGCTAAGGCTATTTTATGCATTCAAGAGTATTTCATCAAGTATTTTAAGTCATCATCAAGATTCAAGCATCATGTCAAGGGTTTAGTGCATCCATTCATGTTGTTGAGCCAAGATTGTCGATGCAGCATTGAAGATATATTTGTAACCATGTCCAAGGATCCAAGATCTACATTCTTCATGGCCACTACATGGCAGATTACATAATTTCTTCACAAGACATCATACAAGCTGATATCATTTGCATATTTCATGTTTCATGCTTCACTTCATTTATTTCAATATTTGGTTTAATTACCTACAAGGGGTTTGACCAAGGCAAACCCCTTATTCACTAACAATCAACAAGTTTTCCCTCTCTTGTGTGTTTGTATTTGCAAATCAAGGTTGAATACTTGAAGATCATTTGGAGTGTAAGACTAAAAATTTGCAAAGGTTTCATTTCCAAAGTTGTCATCTTCATAGAAACTCACCTACAGGAAATATCTGGAAGTTATAGGACCTCAGATCTAGGGAGAAGCAAGTGTAGACCTTGGATCTCAAGACTAGATTCAAAATTTTTAGAAATTCAGAACTTGACTAATACAACACCAAGGGCATCTTAGTCCTCCACAGGGAATTTTTCAAATATTCACCAATACTACATACCAATATATGTGTATGTGTGTCTTTTTTGTATATGTTTATACATATGTATACATCATTGATACATACATTTACTCGTATACTTTATTAAATACATATATACATATATATCATGGTACTATCCCCTATCGACACAAATGCATTCATACATATATATATACATTCAAAATATATTCAACTCATCAATCAAGAATATTAATATAGGGAAGAACTCATAATCTCTAAACATATAAAAATTATGCAAGAATGTAGTCAATAGTAATCAAGACCCTTACAAATGCAAACACATCATACTAAAGGATGACTTACTAATTCTCACCACAATAACTTGACTCAACCATTCTACTGTGAGTGTTTGTGTAGCTTAGATAAGTTTCATTTAGGGTTATCCAGCCAATCAATTCTCTTGAGTGATACTTCCCCTCCCATTCAAAGGATTGAACTTGTCCCTACAACTAGCCTAGTACATTTACAATGGTAGTTAGACATTCATATAGCAATCAATGTAAATATATTTACTCTTTTCAAAATCCATATTAAGCATTTATCAACACTTTCATATAATAGCTATTTCAGTATTCCATTCTTTTAGCAAGCATATCCAAATCTTAATTGCATTTACCATCCTATTTAACCATGAAGGTAAAATTAAATTAGTAACAACAAGACGAGGTGTGACAGGTTTTGCATGTTACTTTCATTTATTGTCTTTCTAAGCCTTTGCTTAGTGGTGAACCACCGCTTTTATCTTTAATCACATCCTAGGAGACCTTATAGCAGATCCCTTCTCTCATTTTACCATTATATTGATATCTCTAAGGTTTCCTTGAATGGAACTAGAGCAAAATAGGGTCCCCTAAGTTGTCCATCTCCTAAAAGGTGGGCACACCCTATTTTCCTTATTTCAAGAGTGATAGTAATCTTGCACATTGAGTTGCTCAAGTTTAGTTAACAAAACTTCAACACCATATTGTGAGTATCACCATCAAGGAGGGGTATGTTGGAAAGTGATGCATAAGCCTCACCACCATGCAATTCACCTTAGCTTCAATGCATAATTCTACTTGTAGTTCACTCAGTTTGCATGAGGAAAGAATTTAGGAAATCACTATATCTTGCATCAAGATAAAATTTATGTTTCTAAATATTGAGTTTGCATGAATTTCTAATCTACATGTAATATGCATTATAAATTGCATGTAGAAGGAATTGTAATGAAAAATCTCTATAAAGAGAGGTTATATGCAACTGATTTAATCATAAGAGAAATAAAAGAAATTGTGTGTTTGTGTAAAACATTTTTTGTTCCTATCAATGTTTATTGGTTGTGTTTATTATTTCTTGTTCATTTTTTGGATTTTAAGTGTATTAACGAAAAAATTATCCATTTTTCCTACATTTGGAAATAATTAATAATTACTTAACCTAATAATTTATTCATTTA
Source organism: Sequoia sempervirens (assembly GCA_007258455.2). Taxonomy (NCBI): domain Eukaryota; kingdom Viridiplantae; phylum Streptophyta; class Pinopsida; order Cupressales; family Cupressaceae; genus Sequoia; species Sequoia sempervirens. The sequence goes on from VDFB02193867.1 coordinate 748,616,443, forward strand.
GTGTTGTAATGTGTTTTACCCATTCACATTGAATCTAGGGACCTCTTTAATAAAATGTACTTAAATTGTACCTTGTTTAGGGTGTTGTAAAGTGTTTAACTACACTTTCACACTAATATAGGGTTTCATTAATTAATTGTGATTAATTGAGGTTAATTGGACCTTTAATTCAAATATAAGCCTTATTAATTGCATTTTTCAAGGATCCTGACACCCATTGATGATATTGCATGACATTTAACTTGGAAAAATTGGTGTCCTTGAAATCTATGCTAGGACCCATTTGCCTTTATTGGAAAATAATTCATCACATAGGACACCCATTTGTTGGCATATTTGAAATGGGTTTTTGTTGTTATTACATGCTCTCAAAGCATGATCCTAGAAAATTGTGCCAGGGCCCATTTGCCCAAGGTGGTGAATAGGTCCTCCTCACATAGGACACCCCTTTTAGAATTTAATTGTGGTGGGATTTTAATGATTTTCAATTATAGATCTTATTTCTGCTTGGATTATTTGAATTTTAGGGTTAATTGTTAGATTTAGTATAAATATAAGGTTAATTCACATAATTTCATCTAAGAAATCCTAGAACATTATAAGAAATCAAGAAAACTTACACAAGAGTTCACAAGAGCACTTCAAGAGCATTTCAAAGCCATTCAAAGGCAGATTAATGAAGTTTTATTGTATCAATTCAAGATCACATCATCATGTCAAAGGCATAATGCATCAAGCATGTGTGGTTGAGCTAATGTTGTTGATGTAGCATTGAAGATCTATTTGCAAGCATTGTTTCACATATAAATCAAGATCAAGATCTACATTCTTCATGGCCACTTCAGGTTAGTTTCTAGATTTACATTCCAATACATCTTCCTAGGTATCATTGTTCATTGTTTCATGTTATTATTTCATTATTTCATCATAAGGTTTAGTTACCTAAAAGTGATTTGACTAAGGAAAAATCTAATCCTCTAACAACCAACAAGTTTTTCTCCTCTTGAATGTGTGTTTGTAGGATCTAGATTGGAGAGCATGATTTGGAGCAAAATTGTCAAAGTTAACAAGTTGTGAAAGTTGTCACCTACATTGCAAGAACATGAAAGCAAGGCTACAAAATTTATTACAAGTTTTCAGTAGTTTATCACCAAGGAGCTAAGAGTGCAGATCTTGAAGAATAAAATCTAGATCTTAGTTTTTAGAAACCCTAATAAGGACCCAATTTCCAATAAAGGCGAATGAGTCCTCTATGACCTAAAAACAACCTTCTTGCAGTAAGGTACACACCATTCTAGCCGCTCAAAACTTCCCTCATTATTGTTATAATAGTTAGGATTGATTTATGATTGTTATTTGTATCATATCATACGCATAATTGCATATTTTATGGTGAGAATTATTGGTCCATCATTTTGATCAATTCATTTTGATGCAAACCCTATTTCCCACCTTTAGCATAATGGTTAACCTAACCTATTGAATATTGTAATTTTGTGATCTTGGAGTCTTTCTTCTAATTATAGGTTAAATCTTACATTCATTGGAATTTCATGTTCATTGAATTGGCATCTCATTTAGGGTTTCTTAGTTTTGCATTCAAACTTGCATCCCATTTTGTGTTTAGAGTTGCATTGTTTTACACTATTTAATTATAGAAAGTACAAAAGAAAATTAGTCATCTTGCATATCATTTATATCTCATAAATTTACATTTAAAAAATCAATAAATAAAATGAATTTCAAATTAGGTCTTTACATTCATCATTTGATTACTTTTTCACATTGCATTTCCATAAAATTTGAAATTGAAGATTATTATTACAAGCCTAAAAATGAAAGACATTGTAGAAAGCTTTAAATCATTCAAAATCAATTCAAAAACCCTAGTCTAGGACTCATTCATCACTTGGGGTTAATGAGTCCCTAATCTAGATGGACCTACATTTTCTGGCATCTAAAACTCACTTAAAAATACTTAAAAATCGGTAAAAACATTTCAAAAATCCTCATCCAGGACCCATTCACAACTAAAGGTGAATGAGTCCTTGATCTGATGTTGATTTACACTTTTTGGAAATTGAAATCACTATTTTAGGCTTTTGTTTGCTCCTATTACATTTTTGTTTCAATTTTCTGATTTGTTGTTTCATCGAATTCATTGCATCTAGCTTAATTTTCTTCATTTAGTGAATTGTGAAATTTTGAAATTTCATTTACAAAATTTATTTATTTTTTATTGCATTGTATAATCAGGAATTTACTTTGTTTAGATCTAAAAATCTTAAAATAGATCAGTGTTTTAGCAATGTGTGGAAATCTTTGTTCTCTTTGGTTGATATTTCAAGTTGTCTTTGGAAATGACCCTAATGTAATTGAACCTACTCATGCTCACACAACTCCTAATGCATGTGATGCTAGCATGAATGAATTTAGAAATGATTGACTTAACAAGCTTGAGAATAATGCATCCTTATATCCTTCCATGAAACAACCAACACAACTTGAGATGTTTTGTCTTTTACATCTTGAAATTGAATCACAAACTAAGCATAATTTCCCTACAATAGTTGAGTCCAACACTTCTAATCAAGAAAAAATTCAACCATCCTATGCTAAGAAAGTGACCAACACTCCCATCAACCTTGAAGAGAATTATGGCCAAGGCTTTAATATTTTAACTATCCAATGATGTGACATAACTAATGAGCATGAAATCCATAAAATTTTAGAGAAAATTCCTATTGAACAAACAAAATGGATAGGATATCAAGATCCTCCTCCCAACATAAGTTTCCTTCTTCCCGGATAACAACCAATGAATCATAATGATGATAAAGAAGACAAGATCATTTCAAGCCCTCGTACTCTACACCCACCTAGAGAAGTTGGTGAATCTAGTAAGCAATGAATGCCTTACAAACTAAATAAATTAAAATTCACTTGTCTACCATCTGAAATTGAAAGAAATTTACACATAATTCTAAGTCAAGGAATTATTACATTACTACCTATAAGAGAAAATAAAAAAACAAATCATAAGAATACAAACACATCACATTGTTGATATCATAGTGTTATTAGACATAGTAATAATATTTTTTGTACTTTAAAATGAATATTTCAAAAAATTTACATCATAGATGTAGTCCCTTAAAAGGGTGTGTTCCACCCCTAGCCATGTAATAGTTCTAGGATCCTAACATTCTCACTATTACATGTTATACATTTATTGTAAATCATTTTCTTAATTGCAAGGAGCTCATTCTCATCACCTATCTCAACTCATTCTTGTCCTACACTTAGTTGGGGCATGGCTTTGTTAGCCTTGTCCTAGTTTTGGCATGTGTTGTTGTCCCTTTAGCTAGTTGTCTACCTTCCGTTTATATAGATCGAGATTGGGATATGATGACCTGCTATAGGTTGACTCGCATGTTCCTTAATGGTCTTGTTCATTTTCATGTTTCATTATGTGATTGCATGTGTGTAATGTGATCCCCCATGATGTTTCATTTTATGTATCTCTCTCTTTTTGTACATTCTTCTATATGCATGTGCATTATTCTTTATGTTGTAAAAGCTTTCCTTTATCATTTTTCATTTGTCTTGTGCTTTCCTTTTGGGGATGATGCAAGGAGTCAAGACATTTAGGTGTCTTCCATGTTGACCTGAAAGTATTTTTCTTTGTTTTCACTCTCTTTGTGTCATTCTTCTAGTTCTATGAGTATTTGGGGAATGATGGCAGTTTCGAGCTCTAAAAACAACATTGTAGCAAAGACATACTAACCCCAAATCCATAGACCCCTTATGTATTTTTGGGGTCAACCCTTCATTACTACTTCATGGCACAGTTTTATTTTGGAAACATATGACTTGCATAGGGTTTTTCGAGGAAACTTCTCATGTCTTAGGACAAAACATTGGTTACTTTAAAGTGATTGCTCACAGTAATGGTGTTCACAACTACTTTAAAGTGGGGGCATACATCAATGACATATTTCGGTATATTTCATTGCATTATTTTCTTTTCTTCTAGTGATGTGTGTTGGAAAGAGACACTAAACAAGTCATTTGGTGTTGTCATTTATGGCAACCATAGTTAGTGATTCAATCCACACTTTAGTATTTGCTCGTACCAGAAGTTAGATTGAAGTTTTGTGATTAACTATCAAAGCTAGAACATAGCATCCAAAAGAATTGTGTTCATCAATTCATATGTAATTTTCTATTATCATTTTGTATTTTGGATCTTAGGGAAAAAATTTCAATGTATGATCTATCTTATCTTTGAATCATCGAGCCTAGTATTGATTTGTGTGCAAGTTAGAAGATCTAGTTGATTTTTTTTTAGTTTAATAGTGTAAAAAGGTCAACTTGGTGAATGTAGGATGCTGTAGATGTTCGAGGTGAAATTTTTTAAGGTATTTTCATGTTCGAGGATTTTTTTTTGGGTCCTCATTATGTTGTGGCTGACATTGGTTGGTCTGCATTGAAAATTATTTATGGTTTGGGCTGATAGTTTGTATATGTTTTATATTTTATAAAAGTTGACATGTAATTGATGTAATTCCTAATCACAAAAATGTATAATTGATTTTTTATATCATTTTGATTTTTTTTTGATGAGATGCAAAATTCAAAAGGGTTATTGATTGATTGTGTGTAGTTTCATTTGAGCAGAAAGAAGATTTGTAATCCGAATTAAAGAATAAAGAGTTTCAAGAGTAGTATCAGACAAAGTGTGAAGAATGTTTTAAATGTGCTTAACCGGAACTATAATCAGGCATTAGCAGATGTTATTTTCTCAGTTCAAATCTTCTGTATGTAATCCAAATGTTTTTGTAAGACAATGGGTCTTCCTTTTTGTATTTGAGTAGTGAGCTATAGGCAGTGTTCCTGAATGGATGTGTGTTCCCCATTTGTAAACACTTATATTGAGTATACTCATATTGTAGATTGACATCCATCATGGTTTTTCCCCTAATAGGGTTTGCACATAAAAATTCTTGTGTTATGGTGTTGTGGTTGATTATTTTGTATTCTTGCATCCTTCTTTTGCTTCAATGCTATAAGTGGTTTAAAGATCAGGTTAATAAAGTTAAATTTTATAGAACACTGATTTACCCCCCTCTTAGTGTTCCTTGATTCAAACAATTGGTATCAGAGATGAGTACCTTAGAAGAAGTATAATAGCTTGGGGAAGATTCAGGAAGGTGATTCAATGGATTCAAGTAGTCTTCAACAACATCTATTGGTGGCACTAGATGATCTTGATCAGTCCAACTCTGAAGTCTAGGAATTGAAAGCAAGCCTCATGAATGCTGAGAAATTCATTCAATCATTGAAATATTAGATCAATAAGTCCAAGGAAAAGAGAAAAGAACTCTATAATCAGCTCAAGTAGAAATAAATTAAAAGAATGGAAGATGAACAACTAAGTCAAGCTCTACAGGAAAAGATAGAAGAATGTGAAAAGCTCACCAGAGATAATTTTGTCCTAAAGCATCAGATGGAATCTATTGTGATGAGGATGACCAAGAAGATTGAAGAAAAAAAGAAAAATGAAGAGAATCTTGCGTAGTCCTTGAAAGAAAAAATTGAAGAAAGCAGTAGAAATAATGATGGATTCAATCAGCTGGAACTTGAATTGGGACAATCCAGAAACAAAATGATAATAGATTATCTTAGCCAAGCTTGATGAACTAATTCAAAGTCAGAGGACAAGTGGAAATTGAGGTATTGGATATGAGAAAGGAGAAATATTTGAATCTAGACAAAGAAAATTTAGGCAAGGAAATTAGATGAACAAAGCTAGAAGGTATCCGGTAAGACAACCTAATGCTCAAAAGTTAAATGGATACTATTTTTTTTGCAATAAATTTGGTCATATGCCTGCTCAATGTAGAAGTAGAATGAATTCAAGTGGTCAATCATTCTCTTTTCAGTGTTTCAATTGCAATAAGTATGGTCATAAGTCAATTGAATGCAGAAATATGATGAACAAATTTTTCAATGGAAATGTTAGATGTTATGCCTATAATAGATTTGGCAATATTTATAATTAGTGTAGATCAAGAGAAAATCAATGGAATAACTGGTCTAGAAAAAGAAATGTTGTGTGCAATAATTGTAGCAAATCTGGTCACATTGCAAGATACTGCAAAAGTAGAAAGTGTTCAGTAAACAAATGGAAAAATATACAAAAGGATGAAAAGGGAAAAGGAAAAGTTACCACAAATGAGATTAGGAAGCAAATGAAGAAGATGTGGGTGAAGAAGAAGAGTATTTCTGATGCAGGAAATGAATCAGCACTAGAATCTAGCACTATAAATTCCTTTGGGAAATAGTTTAAGGCCTTTAGCCTAGGGGAAGTTCTTAAGAAAATTTTTTACCCCTTGTTGGTAGTTGATAATAGGTTGTGGAAAATTGCAACGGTTGCATTGATGACCTATAGATGTTTTGGGATCTCTTTTGGAGAAAATTTATGCAAATTTGAAGGTCCGTGGAAGATTTTCTTTCATACTCTATGAAAATAGGGTATCTAGAAGACCTAGGGAAAAATAATTTATTGCAATAAAAGGTTAGGTGTACGAATGATAAAAGGTTACTTATATTCTTAATTTGTCACATATCATTTCAAATAGAAGAAGTTTGGAGAGCTCTACAATGAAGTTTGACCAGATTGAAGTTTGAAGGAAATTCGGGAATCAAACCCAAATCTGACAAAAGATATTTATCTGCAAACTTGTGAACTTGAAATTTCTAGAAATGGCTGCTCATTTGGTTATAGATATCAAGCATAGACCCCACCCAAAATTCAAATGGCACTCATTCAAATCTATTGAGATAGAACCATTAGGTGCATTTTCTTTCATTTGATATGGTGTTTTACATATTGAAGATATTAGGGCATACATTCATGTGAATATTAAAGAATTAGGAAGCTCCTAGTTGTTAAATCTTTATACAAATCACATTGTGGGATAATATATCTATGTAAGGCCCAAATTCAAAACTTTGGAGGAGAATAAGTTCACTCAAATTGTGAACTTTCACATGTTTGAAGAAAATGAATGGGTTCGATACATATTGAGTAGAGTGCATGTCAAGTTCATGTGGTTAAGTCAGTCTTTGAAGATCACAAAGGAAGCTATAAGAATTGTTACTAGTTTGAATTCATCTGGTGGACTACCCAAATTGAAACTTGTGAAGAACTAGACAGTCACTGAGGCAACAGTTCAGTTTTGGACAAGAGAGCCATGAAAATCAATGGCATCATTGAGTTGAATGTTATATTTTATTCTATGGTTATTGGGTATAAAATCTATCACTTTAGGTGGGACAACTCTATATTCATTACTACAATGTATGCAGCTTATCAGATGGTCAAAGAAAATGCAGAATATGATCTATGTGAGTTACTCTGGAGCCCGCTAATTGAAAATCTTGGAAAAATAAAGAAGGACAAGAACTCTTTCAACTATGGTAATTTTCTATTATGTCAATTATTCTACTTCATGAATGAAGTTTCAGGAGTTGGAAGAGTGCAATGGAAAGGTGATAGACTGGTAGTTGTTCAAATCAAACACATCTTATATGGAATTGGTGATAGCAAAGCAAGGAAAACTGCTATCGGGGGTTATTTCAAAAGTTTTTAGAGTGAAATGAAAGCTAGGGAAAGGATCCCTAAGTCTATTATGGAAAAATACAAGGACACTATTTTCTTCATGGTTGATATTGATCAGTGTTTGATGGAAGCAAGAGAACCTAGAATAGTTTGGATAATGCCTATGGGTTATGAGGTTGAAGAACACATTTTGGAGTTGTATGCTCAACACTTGTTGAGTAAACCTTGGGATCTGATAGAGGAAAGGATTGGTACCTGAACCATATATTTTTTAGCTCTCTAGGACTTCTCTAACTCTTCTAAGGTTCTTCACCTAAAAGGAGAGAGGTAGGGAAAAAAATGCTAACTAGTTCATTCAAATTATGTTGTGTGCAATGTTGTATAAACTAAATGCAATTGACTGATTTAAATGGATGAAAATGAATGCAAAAGTGAGATTTAAGCTATGTTTTAAAATACACTATGATATGCAAGTAATGAAGTAAATGAAGAAAATATACAAAACAGAAAGAAATAAGATGAAAAAAAGTGCACATAAGCAGTGTTGGATGAATATGGAATGTTGTGGATGGTGATTGGCATTGCTGAATTTTCATAGTGGGACTCATTCGCCCAAGGTGGTGAATTAATCCTCCTACTAGTGAAAAAGTGTCGAAAACTAGTTTTTGTCTATCGGGATCCATAATCTAACAAAATTCAGATTTTTAGTCCTAAGTTGGGACTTATTCGCCAATGGTGGTGAATCGGTCATCTCCCAAATTACTAAAAAATTAGGAGACAACTCTACAACACTAGATATGGAAATCTCTGATTGTCGAGTTGCCGAAGTCAATTTTGTAGGAAATGCGCATAAAACCTTCTCCAAGATTCAAATAGACTTGAGTTGACTTGAAGCACATAGTTGACTTGTAAACCAATATTCAACACCAAAAATTTTGTTAAATCTACATAGCTAGGTCTTCAAACACACATGTAATAAGGGAAATATGGTTGAGCATTAGCAAATAGGGGTTTTCCTTGGTCAAAACCCACTTTTGGTAATCAAACCCTTAATGAAATAATAAAAGGAAAGAAAATGATAAACTAATAACATGCAATAGCTATCAACTTACCAAACTCTTGATAATGAAAATATGAAGTAATATCAATGGATGTTCCAAAGTGCTTGAATATTGCTTAAATTGGTGTTGTAGAATGCTTGAATGAATGAGGAGATGTAAAATGAGGTGAAAATCACATATTTAGACACACTTGTGCCTTAGTTAACCATTCATACCTCATCACAGGGGGACATCAAGTGTTTTTGAATAAAATCCTGAAAGGAAAATTTAAAATTTTTGAATTTGGAGCCAAGGCAGACTCATTTGCCACCCATGGTGAATGGGTTCCACCTAGGACCTAAAAATATGTGTCAGGAATTAAGTTGTATTTAATTTTTTTGTTGAGTTAAGATTGAAAAATACACTTAATTAAAGCATATGAGGGCATAAAGGGACCAAATAAAGCATAAGAAAAGGATAAATAGTGAAAATGTGCCTAGAAAAGAATGAAATCTTGTTACAAGAATTTACAACACTTCAAAATAGGACTTGATAATGAATAAATAGGTGATTTTTAGGTAAATTGTAATGAATAGAGTATAGAAGAATTTAGAAATGTCTTACAACACTTCACAACACCTTCACAAGATGTCATTATTTGAATTTTAGTACCTAAATATGCATGTTCAAGCCATGTCACAACATAAAATCAGAGAAAAATAGATCAAACACCATGAAAAAAGACCTAAAAGGCCATGAAAATGACAAGGGGCCATTTTTCTATGGCACAATACCTTTGAAGAGAAGGATATGCAAGTGCATGAACAATTGAAGAAGCCTATGATAATCTGGAAGGTGAGAAAGGTAGTTGAAGCTTTTGCAAAAAGCATGGGCATATTAGTTGAAGCAGTGAGGGAAGCTAGGAGGAAAAGAGAACAAGCTAAAGAAGGAGAGTTTGAGAGAACTAAGTCTCCTAGTTCGATAACATCCTCTACTAGATCTAGATCTACAAGGAGCTTTGCACTCTCATCTGGACCTGCAAAGAAATGAAGCCTTGTAAAAGCTCAAGTCAAGACATCTAGGAGAGAAGGAAAGAGGAAGAAGGATAAAATCACAAGAGTCTATGTTGTTGTTGACGAGGATGAAGAAACTGAATCTTATGAAGTAAGGGAAATCAAGCATAAAAGCACAAAAGCATCAAAATTCTCTAAGGGCAAGCCCTTCGGTGAAGAGAACGAAAAGAAAAAGGTGAAAACTAACATATCAGGTATGCCTGTAGAGGAAGTGGAAAAATCTTTTATTAAGGATGGTAATCTTAGACCACTTTCTGAATGGCATGACACTTTTGATAGTGTCGGTCAAAGAATTCTTGAAGAAGCTACAATAAAATATTTGAATATTTTCAATATGACTCTCATAGAAATAATGTTAGACTTACTTAAATGGCTATATGAAGTCTTAGAAATGAGGAGATTTAATGCAAGAACTGAAGAAGAGCAAATGAGAGAATGCATACTTGTTGATCTATGTCCGGTAATGTCTATAGAAGAGATGAAGAAGATCCTCAATGAAGAAAAAAAGGATTTTAAGAGGAAATCAAAGGTGAATAAGCTTATGAATGGGAAAATTGAGGAAATGGCAAAAGATAATAAGAAAATCCTTAAGGAAGTTCTGTTGAAGAACAAATACAATGTTCTTTCTAAAGAAATGCATGATAAAAATGTTCCATCTGGTCTAGAAATTGAAGAAGGGAAAGAAGACACATTTGAAGATACTATGAATCCTCTAGATACATAAGAAACTAAAATTCCTATGGAGATTGAAGCTCCTAAAAATGTTTCAGTTTTTGAAATTGAGATTCCTAAAGCCAAGCAAGAATCTATGATTGAGGAGAAGAGAGCTGAGCTAAAGGAAGTTGTTGTTGAAGCAAGAGACACTGCAAAGGTTGTAAAGGAGGTTTTAGAACAACAAGAGGAGTTTGACCCTAAACTAGTTGAAGGTCCTATCAACTTGGCCACTCTATCTCCTATTCAAAAGTTGAAGGTAGCATCATTTTCTCAAGCAAAGGCAAGGGATGAGATACTAAAATCTCACATTGAAGACAGTGAGTTGCTAAGTCTTTCATTTGGTATCTTGGAAAAAATCATTTCTACATATGTGAAGGATTCATTTGATTCTCCATTTGGTCAGCTAAAGAAGCTTATCAACTTTGTAAGTACTCATTTTGAGTCTCTTGAAAGGTCAACTATGGATAAGGTTCAGAAAGAATTTGATGCAAACAGGTTCGGTAGATTGAAAGGTATGATTGTTAATGATAAATATTTGTTAGCCACCTATGTAAAGAACATACAAGGTGCTTTATCTAAAGGTGGAAATATTTACAAGTCATCCTTATCTTTGTCTAAATTCACTCAAGAAATTGAAAATAAAATGAAATAATATGAGAAACAATTAGTAGATATTTCCCAAGCCTTTGATCCTCTAACCATTTTTGTGAATAAGCATGAAGGTCAAGTCATATCCCTGCTTGACAAGATTAAAATTCTGAAGCATGAAAATGACAAAATTGTTGAAAGGGTATATGAGCTCAGAGGACTAATTGGTCCTAAGATGGAGACAATGCTTAGTGCATTGAAGGAAGCACAGGATGCTATGGCTGTTAGTGATCCAAAAAATCTTAAGATGCAATCCTACTTGTTTTGTGGCCACATGACTATTTTGGAGAGTCTCAAAAATGGTTGGGAAACTAGTTTAAGCCTGTTGAAGAACAATTTTGCAGACTTATTCAAGTTCATGTAAGTTAGAAAAGAAAGCTTGTACATATGCAGTTTGTTCATAGAAATTTTGTATGATTTTTGGTATGAAAATTATCATCTTTTCCATTGATGTCAATGGGGGAGAGTGAGACAGTGAAAAATGTTATATTCATCTTAGGGGGAGTTGTTTTTTGAATTTTTGAAGATTGGCAGTGTATTCATGTTGGTAATGATTTTGACACTTAGTCATTTTTCACTATGTGTTTCCATCAATGCCAAAGGGGGAGATTGTTGGAAAGAGACACTACACAAGTCATTTGGTGTTGTCATTCATTCAATCTGCACTTTAGTATTTTCTCGTACCAGAAGTCAGATTGATGTTTTGTGATTAACTGTCAAAGCTAGAATAGAGCATCCAAAAAAAATTTGTTCATTAATTCATATGTAATTTTATGTTATCATTTTCTATTGTGGATTTTAAGGAATTTTTTTGGGTGTATGATCTATCCTATCTTTGAATCATCGAGCCTAGTATTTATTTGTGTGCAAGTTTGAAGATTTGGTAGATTGTGTTTCAGTTTAATAGTGTAAAAAGGCTGACTTGATGAATGTAGCATGTTGTGAATATTCAAGGAAAAATTGTGAAAGGTATTTTCGTGTTCGAGGATTTGTTTTTGGGTCCTCACTATGTTGTGGCCGACATTGGTTGGTGCACATTGAAAACTATTTATGGTTTGGGCCAACAGTTTGTATATCTTTCATACTTTATAAAAGCCGATATGTAATTGATGTAATTCCTAATCGCGGATATATATAAGTGATCATTTATATCATTTTGATGTGTGTTGCAATGAGATGTGAAAGTCAAAAGGGTTATTGATCGATTGTGCATAGTTTCATTTGAGTACAAAGAATATTTGTGATCCGAATTAAAGTATACAAAGTTTCAAGACTAGTATTAGACAAAGTGTGAAGAATGTTCTAAATGTGCTTAACCGGAATTGTAATCAAGCATTAACAAATGATATATTCTTAGTTCAAATCTTCTGGATGTAATCCAAATGTTTTTGTAAGACAGCGAGTCTTCCTTTTTGTATTTGATCAGTGAGCTCTAGGAAGTGCACCTGAATGCATGTGCATTCCCCATTTGTAAACACTTATATTGAGTATACTCATATTGTGGATTGGCCTCCACTGTGGGTTTCCTCTAATAGGGTTTCCACATAAAAATCCTTGTGTTATGGTGTTGTGGTTGATTGTTTTGTGTTCTTGTATCCTTCTTTTGCTTCAATGCTATAATTTGTTTAAAGATCAAGCTAATAAACTTAAATTTTGTAGAACATTGATTCACCTACCCCTCTCAGTGTTCCTTTATTCCAACAACATGTCCTTTTGTTGGTGGCATCATTAGGTTTGATGTCCTCCAAGACTACGATATTTCTAAGCATATGATCTCCCTTAGTGACATGATGCAAAACGAGAGGCATCCTATAAGTGGCGATTTGATATTCTTTAACTTTTCCTCTCTTGGATACATTAGGCATGATGTTCCCTAAGAAGAATACCTTACATGAACAAAGAAAAATCCCCTTTAACAAAAACTTGCATACATCACATTCAAAGACATTCAAAAGAAACTCATTTTCCCTAGGGTGAATGAGTCCTAGATGAGAGTTTTGAAACAATTTTTTACAAATTTTGAGTGATTTAGAGTTGTTTCCAAATTTTGGTTTGATACAACAAGTTTTTTATTGATTTTTCTATGAAATTCAATGTGAAATGCAAGTGAAAAATGTGATGAAATGATAACCTAGAACATCTAATTTGATAATCAATTTTGTTTCAATTTTCAAATGTAAGTTATATGATGTAATGCTATGTAAAGGATATGTAATATGACTGATATTTTTATATTTTTCATTTGAAGAATACAAAATATGCAATCCTAAAATCCTTAAATGAAATGCAAACTAGACACCCTAACTGAGAACTAATTCAATGCAAAGAGATGAAAATGGATGCACAATCTAAATCTAAGATGAAAAAGGACTCCAAAATAATAAAATGCAATGATCAAACTCAAGTTCAAAAGGTTGAGGTTCACCATAATGAAAAATAGAAAAATAGGTTCACCAAAATGATTTGATAATGATGCACCTATTTCTCTAATTTTATTCAAAGTGTGTGTTACAAAGTGAAAATGAGAAACTTAGTAGTCAAATCTAACCTAACTAACAGTTAGAAGGAAAATTTGGAAAGGATAAAATGTTGTGTACTTGTCAGGAAAGATTCTTTTTCAAACCTCACTAAGGACTCATTCACCCTATGGTGAAAGGGTCCTAGCTAGGGCTCCTAAAAATTAGTTTTTGGGTTTTTTTCTCTTGTGATTTCACTCCTAGATTCTAGTTGTTCACTATTGGAAAGTCAAAAATAAATCTTGTAGATCTGCTTCTATGATTTGAAAACTTTTCTTGTAACTTTGAAAACTTTGCAACATTCTTAAATTTTGTTCTTCATTCGATCTTCAACCTAAAATATACAAATCACAAAATAAAGAGAGAAGAATGTTGTTTGTTAGGGAATGGGGTTTTTTCTTGGTCAAACCTTTTTTTGGTAATTAAACCTTTAAATGAAATAAAAACATGAAAGAAGGAATGATGAATGAACAACAATGTCACAACTCACCAATCCCTATTTCAAACTTTGGATAAATGTGAAAACTAACATGAAGTGGCTTCAAGGAATGTAGATCTTGATCATGAAACTTGATTTAAACATTTCCTTTGATCTACTTGATTAGATCTTGAACACTACATCATCATATTAGCTCAAACATCATGCATGACACAATTACATATTTGATACGATGAAAGGGATCTTGATTGTTGCAATATTCTTCTTCAATTATACCCTTGAATGCCTTGAAAATGCTCTTGATTGCTCTTGATCACACTTTCTCATAATTTTTTTAGAATTCTTAAAGACTTGAAATTTAGAGGTGAAACTAAGTGAAATAACCTCTTATTTATATATATCTTAACATAAATTCTTGAAATTCAAATATCACAAGTCGACATTGAGCTATAGATTTGAAATCATTAAAATATCGCCAAAGAAATATTTCAAAAGAAGGGTCCTAGATCAAAGTGAGGAACCATTTTCCATAAGGTGAAAGGATCCTAAGACACTTACCTAGGACACACATTAGACAATGTTAAATATTATGCAAACATAGGGTCCTAAATCTAAATGAGGACAAATTCACCCTATGGAAAATGGGTCCTAGGTCACTTACCTAGGACACACATATTCAAAAGTTGAGTGTTATGTAATGGAATTTATGAATGTTAGGTTTTATCCCTAAAAAAATTGCATTTAATTAGGCATGGATTTCAATTAAAGGGACCAATTAAGGAAAATTAATCTCAATCAATTAATAAAGGCGTAGATTAGTGTGAAAGTGTAAGGATACACCTTACAACACCTTGAATAAGGCAAAATTAGGTCTATTTTATTTGAAAGGGCCCTAAACTTAATGTGAATATGAAAAACATATTACAACACTAAATTAAGACAACATTAAGCTCATTTTAGTATTAATATTTCCCAAGTTAATGTTGGTGTAATTAATTATTTAATTACACATTAGCATAAGTTTACTTAGGCATATTTTATTTCCTAGCTTAATTCTTATCCTTATCTTATTGGGTTGTCTTTTTGCTCGAGATAAGATTAGGGTTGTCTTTTCTTGCTTTATTGCTTGATTTCCTTTTTGAAGGCTTTTGTATTATTTGTAAAACAATTACATTCAATAATCTATTAATGCTAGTTTATGCTTACAGAAACTTGCTCAGAGGGTTTACAAAATATCTTTCTTTTTGTTCTGAATATCTATTACATGTGATAGGTGATTGCTTGCAGGTGATTCTTGGGGACTGTGTAGTTGGTTTTTCAACTTCTACATGGTATCAGAGCTCCAAACCTATTGCTGCTTGTTCGTGATCTGAAGATATTCTCTCATAGTGTCTTTTTCTATGCAACAGTTTCAAGTCAGGTTGATTTTTGGTAGATCTAGGGGTAGCCTATTTTTCTATGCATTTTTTGGCCAAACAGACGTCGCCATCGCGATCAGAGCATCCAAAAACCCCAAAAACACATTTTATTTCGTTGATTTAGGCGAAAGTTGAAAAAAAGGCATAAAAAAAATAGCCCCAAGGCTGTACGGCTCAAGGGCACATAGATCGAGGCTGCAAAACATGAAACAAATAAAAAAATAATTAAAAAATAAAGGTTTTTTAATAATTTTTTGCACCCGCAGTGTATTTGGGTCAACCGCCCGACAGCCACCCATTTGCGGCCAAGCGGCCCCCCATCCACCACTGCTATTGGTAGCCACCGCTCCACTTCGGAGCCACCACTGCTCCTCCACCGGCGGCTTCCCTTCCAACACCACCATGCCAATGACCTAGCCTTAGCCCCCATGGGCTCCCTGGGTTTCACCAGCGGTCACATTAGTGACCAGGAGCCACTGATCTGCGCCCTGCCAGGTTTTGCCACTAGCCACCAATCATATTCTGACCAGGTGCTTATTTTTCAGCCCCCTGGCAGATTTTTTTTGCAGTGGCCGGTCATGTGAAGAACCGAGGGCAAAAGGCTAGGGTACTAATTTTTTGCACCTGTTTAGTGTTAAAAGTGTCTTTTATAGGCCTTTTTTTTGTTTTCTCATAACTTTTGCAAACAGAGGCCTTTTTTCAAAAATGAGATATCGTTGGAAAGTTGGTTTGATGCTCTTTCTAGTGATGGAGATTTTATTTTATTATTTTTCCATTTTGGTGCCTTTTTCACCTATCAAAGCCATAAGTTGTTGTTTTCACTCCGGAGGGCATATCTTTTGCCTTGTTTATAGGTTTTTCGAAAAAAAATAGGCATCGAAAATATGCTTCTGACCTTTACTCAAATCTCAGACCTGATTTTCACATAATTTTCTCCAGGTATCTAATTTTTTTGTCAGAACTTAGCCTTTACTTTCTGAGTTATTTTCTTGGGAAACATGTAATCAGGGGTTTTTTTGAGATCAAAGAGGAATATTCTTTTTATTTGAGAGTATATACTGCTATTTTTCTATCATGGATTTACATAAAATTGTACCCCTTACTCCATTCAACTATTTTGGTTGGGAAAAACAAATGGAGATTCACTTGAAACACAAAGGGTTGTATAGGGTAACCATGGGTACATAAATTGAACCTGCAGGTGCTACTAAAAAGAGAAAATGGTTTAATAGGTGTGATGAAGCTTATGGTACATTATTTATGTCTCTTTCCTCTGACCTTCTTTTTCACATTGAGTCTTGCACTACACCCAATGAGATCTGGACTACTTTAGAGTCTTTTTTTGGGAAGCAGGATACTATGAGAGGGTTTCAGTTAGAGAATGAGCTTATTGGCTTAAATCCTAGGGATTTTGACAGCATCCAGGAGTTTTTCACCAAACTCAAGTCTCTTAGATTGCAATTGTCATAGTGTGGTGTTTAGAAAGAAGACTCTCAATTGATATTGTCCATTATTTCTAAGCTTGGACCAAATTATTCAATTTTTGTATCTACCTTTTATGCCACTAGGGATGCACTTGGTAAGAGATTCACTATGCCCATCTCTTTATGACTTTACTTCATCTCTCACTCAAGAGCAAGCTAAGTTAGCTAGCATGGGCATGGTGAAACATTCTTCCTCATCACAAGCACTTATTGCATCATAGGAGCCTAGAGATCAGAAGGCTTCTATAGGCAAAGGCAAGAAACAAAAACAAAATGATTCCAAACCTCATGAGTAGCAGAAGGATTCCTCAGATACATCCTCCTCTTCTAAGGGGAAATCATCCAAGAAGGAGAAGGGTCCATGTGCATATTGCAAGAGGGAAGGACATGTAGAACATAATTGTTACAAGGACACTAATGAGCTGAAACATCTTCTTCAGAAACATCAAATTGATTTTCCTTCTAGGATGTCTACATCATATTATTCTCCTCATTCCTCTTCTTCAGAACAACATAACACAGGCACAGCTGGTTTACATACTTCATCAGGTATGAACGGACATGCTCTTTGTGATTCTTTAGGTATTGGATCAGGGAGATGGCTTCTAGATTTAGGAGCATCTCATCATATGGCATCTTCATAGTTTATGTTCACTTCCTTTGAGCCTTGCACTATGTCTCCCATTTTGATGGGAAACAACACTTACATGAGTGTTACAGGGATGGGGTGTATTAGTTTTGGGGACCACTCCTTTCAGGATGTCTTATGTGTCCCTCACTTGACAATCAACCTTCTTTCCATTTATTAGATCACACATGGAGGCACTGGGAGATCTGTGGAGTTCACACCTGATTCGGTTATCATCAGAGACTTGGAGAGTAGAGTAGTTATTGCTACTGGGATAGTGGATCACTCATCTCAGTTGTATTCCTTCACCGATTTTGCTACTGATGGTGCTTCTGTTCCTATAGTTGTTCCTCACACTTCTAGTGTGCATCATCATTTAGAGGAGATATTTGGCTTCTTGAACATTGGAGTTCTCACTTCGGATCCTGTTCTCAAGCCTTCCATTCCATCTCCTCCACCTCATGTTGCTTCTTTTGTTTCAGTGCAGCAGGATCCAGTTGATCATACATCTTTGGAGGTTTCTATTGAGTCTTCACCTACTTTGACTTCTTCATTGGTTGAGGTCACACGTACTTTTGTGGAGACATCTTGGGCTACACCTATTCCACCTTTAGAGATTTCCTTCATTTGGCCTCTTTGCTCTCACTTCTTTTAGGAGATGCAGTTTCTTCAGTTCTTTTGGAGTTACTTCATTCTAGGGGGGATTTGTGGTCTCTTTCTTCCTCTCTTATGGAGGGATTCTTTCATGTATCTTTGTGATGGATGGTGCCCCTGGGGGGTCTTATGGAGTCCTCCATCTTTCATCACTTAAATAGTTTGCATTCTATTTTGGGGAGGATTTTTGTTCCCATGTGGTTTTCTCCTTTACCCTCTTTGATTTAGTTTGCATTGCATTTGTAAATGAGTACCTGATCAGGGCTTGTTGATGGGACTCATCTTTGCATAATAATTTTCTTCTCCCTAAGTTTCACTTATGGGGGGGTGTTGGTGTAATTAATTATTTAATTACACTTTAGCATAAGTTTACTTAGGCATATTTAATTTCCTAGGTTAATTCTTATCCTTATCTTATTGAGTTGTCCTTTTGCTCAAGATAAGATTAGGGTTGTTTTTTCTTGCTTTATTGCTTGATTTCCTTTTTGAAGGCTTTTGTATTGTTTGTAAGACAATTACATTCAATAATCTATTAATGTTGGTTTATGCTTGCATAAACTTGCTCTGAGGGTTTACAGAACTTCTTTCCTTTTTGTTCAAAATATCTATTGCATGTGATAGGTGATTGCTTGCAGGTGATTCTTGGGGACTGTGAAGTTGGTTTTTCAACTTCTACAATTAATTGTGAAAAAGGGATACTTTTTCCTACACTATAGATAGTATGGGTTAATAAACCTTTTCATGAAGAGATGAATTGATAAAAATTTTTAATTAAATAGATTCGATTATATTTTGAAGACTCTTAAATCATTTGTGGTAGGAAACTCACCAACACTCAACAAATTTAACATATTTATATCTTAATTAGGGGAGAGTGGCTAGTAGTTATGTGGGCTAACGTTGTGAGCATGTAGCAATTGCTTGGAATATCGTAGGACCCTTTTTTGAAATGTGGATTAACCTCTTATCTATATATAAGTAATTTTTGGAGGTATGAGTCATCATACAACTTGCCACATCATCACATCTACTAAGAAGTGTCCAAATTTTGACTTTCAAAAGATCCAACTGAAACTTAATAATGGTACCCCTAGTAGTTTAACCAAAATTTTTAATTTTTTTCTTCTATTATCATATTTTTATTTAATATAATACTTATATGTAAACTAAATTGACCAAATACTTATTGGTAACCATAAATCTTTTTTATCTATAGATTTTACATTCAACACAAATGGACCAATAGTTGAACACAAAAAAAACAATTTTTTGTTATAAAAACAACACAATTATTTAAAATATAACTTATGTCAAACAAATGTGGACCAATAGTTGAAGACTAAAACTTTTTAAAATCCTTCACATTTTATTGGAAAATACAAGGCATTTATGGTGCTCACCTTTTCTATTTGTGATAAGATAAACTATTAATATGAAATACTCTAATGCTTCTAAATTGCCACCCCAACTATTGTAAAAATAAGAACAATCTTTTTTCTCTATGGTAGCAGTACTTATTTAAATGAGTGTCTTATTTTAGTAAATGAACATTTTATTTTATAATGACACACTTATTGTGGATATTTACAATATTTTATTTCAGAAAAAAAAATATATTTCACTTCTTCATGAATATTTTTGTTTTTTGTTTATATAGCATTCATACATTCACATGTGTTCAAGTATGGGTCCATCTTGACCAACATTTGGTGATTTTTTGATTCACATGTGGACTATTTATTTATATTATTGTGGCAACAAAAATTGTACTCCGTTCTTGGAGATAGTACAATTCCTTGCCTAATTTGGACATATTTTGGTACCTTTGCATTAATTACCCTTTAAATCATCATTAGCAGGCCCCTAAGACCCATTATTCTAGATCTCATGGCTTATTTTAGCTAAAAACCTGACAAAATCATTTAAAACATAAAAAATTCAAAAAACCCACCCTAAAAATCTAGGGTGGGACTCATTTCCCACCTTGAGTGAATGAATCCCCCTAGGTGGGACCCATTCACCACCTTAGGTGAATGAGTCCCATTTGGGGATTTTTTAGCATTTGAGCAGGAAAATCACATTTTTAATTTAATTTTTTGTTTGATGTCAGCTTTTGATATCTGAATAATAGTAAATTAGGTGTTAATGCCTATATAAGCAAGCTCCTAAGTCATTTTTTCATCTAAGAAAGCATTTTCAAGATCAATTTCAAGATCCAATCATTCAAAGTCTTAAAGCATTCTCTCACAAGAGCATTCAAGTTTCAAAAGCAAGCAAACTTGAAGTCTTGTAGCAACATTAAATTTTTTTTGTAGGTATTCAAACTCACTTTCATTCAAGATCAAGCATTTTCAAGGGCTAACCATGGCTATTTATGGTGAATCATGATGGATTCTAGGTTGGGGAGATGCAACTAGCCATCAAGCCAAGCCTAATGACTTGTTTCCTAAGTGATTCCATCCTCCATTATTACTCTACATTCAACCTAAGGAAGGTACAAGCATTATTGAGGCTCATTTGGGTGACTAGAGATCTCTCAAAGTGAGTCATTAATTGTCATATTTCATTCATGCATCTCATTCTTACACATTAGAATAGGGTTGCATTATATTTCATATTTCTTAGTCTTAGACACACTTATGGCTAGGGTTTATGTTCACATTTACATTCAAGTTTCATTGTTTCTATCAAGGTTTAATTACCAAACTATGGGTTTGACTGAGGAAAACCCTCTATAAGAAAATTAAGTTTGTATTTTCTTTTGCAAGTCTTTTCTCAAATTTGGATCTAGAAATAAATTTGGGAGAAAAGAGCAGGTGTTGAAGTGTAGATATAAACTTTGAATTCCTAAAAAGGTCGAATGAGACCGACTCACTAGAAGTGGCGAATGAGTCCCACTATAGGTGTTTTTGAAGATTTTTGTAGATTTAGATACCATTTTTCCATAAACCTAATCCTATACAGAAACCTAGATTTGGGACTAATTAGCCCAGATTGGCGAATGAGTCCCAGTAGGTCAAAAATTTAGATTTTTTAGTGTTCTATAATTCATTCAAGTCTGCTTTAGATTCTCAGGTGTATGCATTCCATCCTACAAATTGTTATTCTATTTTTCATAAATTTCTAGGTCATTTTGTAATTACTTACATCATGCATTGCATTTGTCTTTCCAAGCTCTAGCTTGCTGGTGAACCCCTCGTTAGTTTACAATTAGCCCCTAGGACGGTCCTATTACAAGATCTTTTTCTCTTTTGCATTGAGATCTCTAGAACAAAAATATTATGCAAAATTCAAATTGAATCTTATATTCATCTTCAATAGACAAAAAATAGACAAATTGCATATTCACAATGAATTAAAATCAAAATACAATAAATCTTGAAAAATGGATATGCTCTAGAAATAATAGAATGTTTGTTTCTCACTTGGAAAACATGTATCTTATTCATATCAAAATGAAAAATTATGGATTTGATCCTAAATTGTAGATTTTTTATGAGATGGATGAATGACTAGGATTTGATCTTTTATTATTATTTTACCCATATTGATGGTAGAATAGATGCGGAGAGGTGAAACCTATTACCCATTTTCATGGAGATAATTAGCAAGTTATGAGTAGTTATTTATATAATTAAATTATTTATTTAGTTTAATTGATTATTTAGTCATGTTGATTGACAAGTTAACTAATTTTATTAAAAGGTTAACTAATTTAATTGAATTGTTAATTACTTTGATTAATCAATTAATATGATGTTCATTAATTAACTATGGAGTGTTAAACATGACTTTTATTAAACGTCTTGTAGATAATAGATTTATGTATTTTTTAGGAAAATGAAACACTTAAATTATTTAAATAATATATATTAAATAATCAAATGTATTTTGATAAAATAGATTAATTAAGATAAAATCAATTATCTTATTAAGTTGATGAGTTACCATATTTCTAGATATCAAGATTCAGGTAGTGGTATTGAGATGAGTATATGTGATATTTTCAATTTTACATTAATGATATTGGTAGCATTGAATGCATATATGGATTTGTTGGTTCTATTTGGGCTAGAGATTCTAACTACTAGAGGTACACAAGTGGATATGTGTTTATTATATCTAGTGGAGTACTAGATTTGATGAGAAAGAGGCAACAAATAGTATCTTATTAAATTAATAAAGCATAATATCTAGTTACAAGATTTAGTTTTAAGTAAGTAGTGTCATTAAAGAGGTTAAGAATAATTATTGATTTTCAAAGTAAGCTAGTGTTGAAGTGTGATTCAAAGACCACAATTTGTTTGGATAAGAAACTTATTAATGGTATGAGATTAAAATATATTAATATGGAGTATATTTTTTTGAAGAAAATGATTGAAATCAATAAAGTATAAATTAAGAAAATTGATACTAAAGTGAAAACTACAAACTATATGAAAGAACTTATTAGTATTTCAAATTTGATGTTGTGTAGAGATGAAATAGGTGTGTCTCATTCTCAAAAGTTACAACTAATCTCTTGTTTATGATGGAATATAATGTTGTGTGCAACAAAGCATTTTATGTTAGTTAACATGTAATATTTTACTACGAGTTGTAGTCTACATAAGTAGATATTGCAACCACCCCTTAAGGTATTTGAAAGAGGAGTTGATAGTCACATATATATTTAGTAATTATTGGAAGCACAACTATTAATGAAGTGCACTTATGATAAATCTAATAAATATGTGGCACGATCTAAGGGCTATATAATGTCTTAGAAGATGAAAAAAAATACCAGAAGAAATCTATCATGATTTTATTAACTTATGTGTTATTGCAAATGAGAAATTGGTAGTGATAGTTATGCCATGAAACATACTACTATTGGTATTGTAAAGCATGTAACTATTTTTTTTTGTAGTATGTGGTATCAACAAAGTTTACAAGGAGCTTGTCCACTTAGAGACATCATACTATATGGTAAGTGAAATATGTTGACGTATTGTATGCTAAAATATTTTTAGGAGGACTTTGTATTGCATGAGTTAGTTATATATCTAGATGGTTGTTATTGAAATTAATTATTAATATATAATAGTTTGTCTAAATATGCCAAGGATATAAACTCATTGCAATAGAGACTAGAGATGTTTGTACATTGTTGATCGGTAAATTCTCGAGAGATTGCAGAAGAGGAGTGTGTTAGATATTTAGACTTTGTAAAGGACTATCAATAGATATTACTGTACTGAATAAGTGTTGATTCTGAATAATACAATTGTGAATGTCTCGATGACGATTTTTTTTTTATTATTAATTTGGTTATTGTTATTGTATGTAATCGTATAACTGCATACTATTCTATTAATTTCATATATTTGAAATTATTACATTTGATATATACGATGAACTATTGAATTGAATCATATTACGAATTCATTATTCTAGTTTGTTAAATCTCTCAACAAGGCTGAAAATCGGTAACAAGTCCATGACTTCAACAAAGCATCTGCAGTAGCAATTCTTTTCGTTCTTGATGATTGTATAGCTAATACTTCTGCATATCATTTTTTGTAAAGAATTTGAACACGGTGCAAGTCTGCTACCATATAAAATTAAACACAAATGCCTTGAGTAAGCCTATGGATCGGCAAATCTAATGGAATGCGATGAAACAAACATATATTTATAACTCCGTGTCATCAAAAGAAAATGCTTTTAGTTAAGGGCCAGTTATTGGAAAATCACAAGTGTATTTATACTATGAGAGTGAGGGTTATAACCCTAATTCTCTTGATGTAGAGTTTAAGTTTATCTACATCTACAATGCCAGCTATAAAGGTCTATAATATAAGACAAGGATAGATTGAACTGAGTGAACTGAATTACTTTCCAAAGAATTGGATTCATATTTATTTGAAAAATAACAACACTTATTTAATAAAATTCAACAGTGCCAATAAGGCATTTGCAAATTTGCAAAATAAAAGGTCACTGTTTAGTGTAGTGAGTCCATTCCAAGGGAAGTAGAATAGTGTTTTTGGACATTATAATATCTTATATCAGATGGAAACAATACTTCATTTGGAGATGGATATAATTTACATTAGAGGGAAATACAATTTTGTTAAGGTGATATGGGCATTTGACCTTTCCCAATTTAGGCATAACCATTGGCTAAAGATATATAACATAGTTCACAATGTATTCTATCAACTCAAATAACGTCGTACTTAACGAAGACTGACACTAATAGTTTAGTGGAATTAAAGTAAATTTGGAATTACAAATGTGGTTCATGAGTTGAGATTAACATTTTTCGGAAGGTGATTGAGTATGGGAAGGGTCATTGGGGGGTCTCCCAGGTTGCAGGCACTCTACACTGTTCTCTTGGTCGCCATAGCTATTCCAGCAAAAGGGATCATTTTCTTTTGCACCAACTGGCTTAAGTTGAATGTTAATTAACTTCAAATCAGTGCATGGCATGTCGTCGCTGCAAGCCAAGTAAACTGGAGTTTGAGAGTAAGTGCCTGTGATTTTTTCGTAAGTGACGTCTGATATAAATACTCCCGATGTTTGGTTGCTGCAGGCCTCTTTGTCACAGTAAAATTGATCGACATCAATGGGCACTTTTACGTTGGAAACTTCTATGTTTGAGAAGGACACGCTTTTCACTTGTCCAACTCCACCCTGTCGAGTGTTAAGAATAATAACAGAGGGCTCACAACATGTTCGAATTCAAGTTTTTCATTTAATCTTTGGCAAGAAATATATTCGGCGGAAACACTATGTTGCATAACATACCTGCCATGTTTTGATCCGAACGCCATTGGAAGCATCGTGGATGTTGCTGTCATAGACGCTTACGTTGGAAACGCAGGCCTTCGTTCCATCTTTTCCAAGTCCTCCAATACTGAGATCAGTCGCACAAAATAATTGTGCTCAGACATTGACGCCAACTCATAGAAGTGTTTATAAACACGTCGTAATTAAATTACCTGATACCATGACCGGGGCCGCAGTTGATATTGTGCACGCGAATGCCTGAGCAGCCTGTCTGTATCGACACGCAGTCATCTCCTGTATTATATTCGTTAAAACTTGTTCTAACAAATTACTAACATGTTATCTGAAAAACAAATGGACATAGCATCGGGAGTGATATTTGGTGTACCGCATGCCAGAGAGCAATGGTGTATTTCAACGTCTTCGGAATTCTGGAGATGAATTCCGTCTGTGTTTGGGCTGTTCGCAGGAGAGGAGGTTGTGACGTTAACTACTGTAACAGAAGTGCAACTGTCAAACTTGAGATGAAATTGTGGACTGTTTCTTATTGTGATACCCTCTACAGTCACGTCATAGCTTCCGTACAATCTCAATGCCTTCACACATTTACCAATTACATTTCAAAGTCATTTCCTAGCTAAGAACATAATATAGATCGAAACAGGAAATTGGCATATTCGTGTTCGCATTGTACTTCAGGAAAGGATTGGATTTACATTTTACTCTAGAATCTCTTTAAAATGATTAATTTTTAGAAAGCTACAAGAAAATATTTTTAGGATAATATTTCACTCTAATGAGTCACCGTGGGCCTGACGCTTGGTAATTTGCTTCTACCTTTGCTGCCATCCTGATTTACAGAAAATTACAAACGTCAATCTCAGAGAATATTTCTCTCTAACCAACACCTTTCCTACGACTCTTCATAAATATCAGGTGAGCTTCTAAACTTTACCGTGTCTTCTAGTTCGGAAATCTTCCACCAAGCTGCTCCTTGTCAGTCAAAAGTGCCCTTGCCAACAATAGTAATGCCATTAAGTTTTGAAAAATTTATCCAGTTCCACGGTTTAGATGCCCACGCCTTCGGATTAACCGGCGCGATAACATTGCCATCTACCTGCAGAAATTTAAGATATTGACATATATTTTAGCTCGCCCTTTTTAATTCGAACACTTGGATGCAGTTATAGAATTATTATACCTTAAAGAGGATATTTGATTTGCAGGGTCCCGAGAAGGTGAGAGGACCAACTAGAAACTTGTAATCCGATGGAATAAGTAGTGTAGGCGAGTCCTTATCACACGCTGCTTGCCATGCCGCCTGAAATGCCTGTTTCATCCACATTACCGGTTGAATATTCAATCACAAATTTCCAGTACCTAACAGAAAACATGTCGGCCTAGTGTATGAATAGATATAAAGATTACCTTGGTGTCATCTGTGACTCCATCGCCCTTGGCACCAAACGTTGAAACGTCCACAACGTTCGAATCGAGAGCATAAGGATTGGTAGAATTAGCTGACGGTGAGGCAACCACTGATGTGTTCTTGAAATCCCTTGCTCCTAAGCAGCTATTTCTCAAACCGAACACAAGTATAACAGCAAAAATAAGATATACTATTCTTAGTGAAGACATTTTGCTCTTTGAACATAAAGCTCACAATGCCGTATATCAAAAAAATATTCTCGAGGCTTGCTTTATATAAAGCTTGGGAGAGATGGTAGTCACAGTGTGAGTGCATGATGGGACAAATGGCCGCTATTAGAATTAACATACATGAGCAGATTTATTAACGGTGGACACTTTCTAATCAGGGCAACTGAATTCATTTTATCTCTCAAGTTAGTGTTTTTTTCCTGCTCCATGCAAATGCACGAATCAAGTTTCATGTTCCTTTAGCATTGTTCTGTTTGTAATCGATAAAATTTTAATACCTGCTACAGACCTGCCCATGTAAAAAGTTTGAGACAATGAGGCGTAATTAAACGTCACAGGAATGAATAATATATTTTTAGTGGGCTCCTCCAACTCTGAAAGCTATACAACAGCACGGGCTATTGTGTGTAATACAAGCGACCTGACCTGAAGATGCACCGTAATGTCTTCTAAGTTTGAAATAACGAATAATTTATTATCACATTACGACAATTGGAGGCCACAGAAATTGACTTACTGATTTTATTCCCAAAAAAAGTTTGAAGATCGTGAATGGAAGCAGACATTTGTAAGCATCCTACGGTTTCATTGAACTTTTGAGATCCTTATGATTTTAATTGGGTAATCCCAAAAGAAAATACAAATTCCCTACCTTTGAGTGTAAGTTTCGTTGGTGGGTACGGATTGTGAAGGGGGTGCAACCAGAAGCAAAAGTTCAATGCATATATGTTGCGCTGGAGTTCGGTTTTAACGACTGTTTGTGATAAAGATTATTGTTTCTCGCAATCCCAACGGTTTACGCTTTCATTAAATCTACGCTAAGTATTTCTCGACGGAAAAATACACTAACCGACGGTTGTAGAGATCAGCTTTTCTGTCTGCATTAAGTCTTTCTACCACCGAAGTCAGACATCTCGTCAAGTTAGACATCTCGTGATTTCCACGATATGCTGCCATTTTTTATTTTATATTAAATTTGTTTTCATTCTTGCAAGAAAAATGATTGCTGAGACTCTTTAATTTTTTGGAATTGTTCTTGTGGATTAATCGTTATTCTCTGAAATGAATATGTTGGATTTGAATTTTTTTTAATATGTGGGTTTTGGTGTAATGGCAAATCTATTTGTGGTATAAGAGTCTAACAAAAGTTCGATTTCTTGAATTATGTTGAGGGAGTGGATGTTGTACTACTACTGCATTTCTTATAACCATTTTCATGGACTAGCTTTAATTTTGAGGAATTGAAGATGTTAGCTTTGAAATCATACCATCACCTAGGTATTTTAGTAAAATAGAAAATCTACATTTATATGCTAACCATAATTACTTTTTTCAAATTCTTCTATAAAATTTGTTTCAATTCTAATTGAAAATCTTAATTAGCACCACACATCCTCTACCTACACAACATTGTAAGTACTTTTTTATGTACACATTATAAAAACTATATTATATTTTCATTACAATTATTATATTTATATTTAAGTTTTTAATATATAAACTATAGTTATAATACACAAGTGTTGTGTAATCCATCTCCTTTTTTATATAAGTAGTTTATTATATTACAATTTTGGCATGCTAGTTCACAAATATCATAGATATTTTTAATACAAGTTTGAAATCTTTTGAAGTAATGATTCCACCATATATTTAATAATTTTAATTATATTTAAATTTAAATTAATCAAAACATCACAATATTATAATTTAGTTTCCTACCATAAAAAAATTGGACATGTTGATAAGAATATATTTTAAATTATTTTCAACATTACTAGTGTACTCATTTACATTATAGAAGGTTTATTTGTGAGGAACATTGGAACAAGTTCCATTTAGACAACATTACTATTGTTAAATTGGCAAAGAAAGATTACAATGAAAAATCTTAGATAAATATTCAAATTTAATTTCTATTTATGCAACAATTAATTACCCATAAAAGATTATATGATTATGTAAAATTAGCAACAATATCCCCATTTACTACTTTGTGCCAACATGCTTGATATTAGATTTATTCATAATAGTCAACCATTTAGCCATTAGTCCTATGATCGAGTTCTTGTATTGGAGATGCTTGAGGTGGTGAATCTTTGAGATGAGATGGTTGTGGTGCTTAAGCATGTAGCTTTGAATCTTTTGGGAAGAAATAATGAAAACTAAGCATTTTTTTTCATTTTTTCATAAAAAAAATTGTCCATTAGTGATTTTTTCTAATCGCTAGAAGTTTGTGGAGAATCCTGGCGAAATGCAATTTTTTTAAAACCATTTAAATTTTTCCATTGGCGATTAAAATCTATTTTCAAACCAATAAAATATTTTGATTAGCAAATTGAACTTGTTTTCAAACCAGAAAAACTAATTTTGTTGGTGATTAAAACTTTTTTTCAAACTAAAAAATAAAATTCATTGGCGAATTAAACCTATTTTCAAATGATTAAGAAAAAAATTTGGTGAATTAAACATTATTTAGTAACCGAAGGAGCTGCAGAAGTTTCCATAAGAAGTGAAGCATTGATGAAGGTTTTTTGCCAGCACTAGACGTATGTTCAAGAATCGGCATTAATGAGATGGCTGGAAAATTAAGATGTATTAAAGGCACACATCTCATGTAGCCGGTCAAAAGTGGGTGGTTGTCTAGAAGCCAGTGAACCAGAGAAAATAATGGAGGCCAGTTTCACCTTGACATCATGGAGGAAGTTGGACCCTTTCGTTGGCAAAGCATCTATGAAGTAACTATGAGGTTTATTTCTCTTCAAGGATGTGCAGGTGGCACAAGCAGTTCAAATTATTTTTGGTAATCGCTTTGAAAAATTAAAGCGAAGATACAAGACCAATATGGATATTTATTTGTTGGTCATCGCTTGGGGTGTAGACATAGGAGAGCTCCTGGATGTAGTGAGGAAAGTCATGAAAACTCTGGTTCACAAAGATTTTTTAGAGGATATGGAAGGAATTCTGGAATGGGCGATACTAGGAGTGGGGCTTGTTAAGGTTGAAGGTATGGATGGTGGAGGCCCAGAGCTCACAGATTTAAATCTTCTCTTTATCAGGTGGCCAGAAGGTACAGAGCGCGGGTGGATAGCACTCAAAATCTACGTTGAGCTAATGGAGGTCGAGGAGGTCATAGAGAATCTCAAAGACATCACCAGAGTAGAGATGCATGAAAAGAAGGGTTTGTGTCCAAGGAAGAAGATGAAGCTATTGGAGATGGGTAATTCGTTAAAGTTGTCTGAGTAGTACAAGTTTAAAAAAAAAAAGATTATTGTACTAAATCTTGTCTGTGATTTTTTTTTAGTGGTTATGCCTGGATTTGCATTGTAATTGTAAAAATCCTTAGGGCATGAACAATGGTTGGAAGGGTAGATTTTAGGCAGGTATAATTACGGTAATTTGATATGTTGGAAATGTAAACTGTGCTAGTTAATCAACTTTTTTGGTAGTTGATGGATGAAGATAAATCTGAAGTATATTTTTAGGTGTAAAATCTTGGCAAATCTTGTATACTTCCCAAAAAGAAAATTAATTTTAGTGCAATTTTTTTTCATTTTTTGTGAAAAAAAAAGTCCATTAGCGAATCTTTTCTAATCCCTAGAAGTCTGTGGAGAATCCTTAAAAGCACTTAAATTTTTCCATTGGTGATTAAAATATATTTTCAAACCAATAAAATATTTTGATTGGCGAATTAAACCTGTTTTCAAATAAAAAACTAATTTTGTTAGCAATTAAAACTTAAATTTTTCAAACTAAAAAATAAAATTCATTACCAAATTAAACCTTTTTTCAAATGATTAAGAAAAAAACTTTGGTGAATTAAACATTATTTAGTAAGTGAAGGAGGTGCAAAAGTTTCCATAAGAAGTGAAGCATTGATGAAGGTTTTTTATGGGTGCTAGATGTACATTTGAGAATCAACATTAATTGAGATGGCTGGAAAATTGAGATGTATTAAAAGCACGCATCTCATGTACCTGGACGAAAGTGGGTGGTTGTCTGGAAGCCAGTGAACCAGAGAAAACAATGGAGGCTAGTTTCACATTGACATCATGGAGGAAGTTGAACCCTTTCATTGGAAAAGTGTTTGTGAAGTGGCTACAGGGTTTATTTCTCTTCAAGGATGTGCAAGTGGCGCAAGCAGTTCAAATTATTTTTGGTAATGGCTTTCAAAAATTAAAGCACACATACATGACCAATATGGATATTTATTCGTTGGTCATGGCTTGGGATCTGACTTAGGAGAGTTGGTGGATGTAGTGAGGAAAGTCATGAAAACTCTGGTTTACAAATATTTTTTAGAGGATATGGAAGGCATTCTGGAATGGGCGATACCAAGAGGGGGCTTGTTAAGGTTGAAGGCATGGATAGTGGAGGCCCGGAGCTCGCAAATTTAAATCATCTCTTTATCAAGTGGCCAGAAGGACACAGCAAATATTTGTGGTGAGAAGGTGTGGAGTGTAGGTGGCAAGCACTCAAAATCTGCACCAAGCTAATGGAGTTCGAGGAGGTCATAGATAATCTCAAAGGCATCGCCAGAGCAAAGATGTGTGAAAAGAAGGGTCTACATCCAAGGAAGAAGATGAAGCCATTAGAGATGGGTAATTCATCAAAGCCGTCTGAGTAGTACAATTTTTTTTAAAAAAAAAAGATTATTGTACTAAATCTTGTCTATGATATTGTTTTTTAAGGGTTATGCCTAGATTTTCATTGTAATTGTAAAACACCTTGGGGCACTAACAATGGTTGGAAGGGTGGATTTCAGGTGGGTATGATTAAGGATAATTTGATATGTTGGAAATGTAAATTGTGCTAGTTAATCAACTTTTTTGGTAGTTGATGGATGAAGATAAATCTGAAGTATATGCAACTTTTTCTTTATATTTAATAAAATAAACTATTATGAATCTAACCATGATCATTTGATGAATTATCAATCTAACTTTTCTAATTGAGGGCTGAGAGGTAATAATTTTTTGTACTCCATACGTATCGATCTTAATTACCCATCGATCCTCCAGTTATGTCCACTTGCTAAAAGTAAAATATGCTCACAATCTTCACTTCATAAATGCACTTTCCTTGCCTTTCCTATCTTAGTTCACCAAAGTCAAGGTTTTGGTGCTTTTCTTAACCTTAGTTGCAAGTCTTTCTTAGTCATTTACGTAGTCGGTGGGTCAGAGGTTTTTAAAACTTTGAAACTTCAGACTTTGGTTCTAAGGTTCCAAGTTTCAATGACCATGTGACATTATGGACCACTACCATTCAATGAATTTTCAATGGACAGCTATAGCTACATTCTAGAAGTATATCTCTCAAGTAGTAGATTTGTTAATTGAAACCTTTGGAATTGTACTAGAACTATTAGATGCAGACACGTGGGGAGATCAAGGCTCATTATTGTGGTAATGAACCCGATGGGTTGGATTTTGGTGATGAGTGATAGAAGAACTTAAGTGGCAGAAATATGCATCTGCAGAAAGTTTGTTTTAAAAGAGGGACCACCTAGGAAGAACATAGGACCAAGGCTTAAAAACTTAAGAATGTTTTACCCAAAGGATGTAAAGGAAAATCAATATAACCATGACCATTCGATGAATTTTTCGTGGATGACTATAGTTACATTTTAGAAGTAAACCTATGAAGCAGTCTTCTTGCAAATTGAAACCTCCAAAATAACATTAGAACCGTTAGATGTAGACATGGGGTGAGATCAAGGATCATTTCTCTCTTTTCAATGCCTCAACATATTACATTTCATTTAATTGAAATCCTCAATATTTTGAACATCTAATGCAATTGATTGGATAGCTCATAGCTTTAATGAAACAATATTTGTAATAATTTCATATCGTTTGAGTGACACTGGTAGTGCTGATTGGAGTTTGGTGATTTTGAAAGCTTGTTAGACTGAGGTACAATTTGCATGTAGCCAGACGCCAATCAAATTAAACATTTTAATTGTACATGTAAGGCTTAAGATAGACGAATAGACTAAGTTGGTTTTCTGGTTTGCATGAATCAAGCTAGTAGTGGCACTAGTGGCCCATAAATTATTAAATAGGGTTAGTAATAGTGAAATTAATAATGTGACATTGTAATTTCTAATTCAATTGCAATAAAATAAATGGTTATAAATTTATAGTAAAGAGTTATTTTCTGCGTTCAGTGTCTATGAATCTATTCAAATCAATTTTTTTTCCTTTGAAAAATTAAGTATTATTTATTTATGAAATAATTGCATGCATATTTTAAAGTAAAACATAAAGCAATACAAATGAAAAAAGAAGTTTCCATCAAATTGACAAAAAAATATTATAAACACTAAAAGTTGTCACTCTTGTTAGGGTTTACCAAAATGTTATTGATTTCAAATTTTTCGTTGACCTTCTCCCCTAGTTCCCGGTATCATTATTCATTTTATTAAGTCCTTTGCAATGTTAAGTTACCAATCCCTTGGCCTTGGGAGTAGTTTTACAACCCCTCATCTTTTGCATGACTTTGATTTTCAAAGGGGAGAAGTACATATTTTATCTTCATAGCTCCCATTTCCCTAGTTTGATTAGCCTACTTTTCCCCATGCATTTATTTTCAAACACCACGACTGATCTCGAAAGTCCCATGTGTTTATTTTCAGAGCACATGGTTGACCTGACAAGTCCCATTTATTTTTAGACACACATGTATTACATTTACATTTTCACCAGTGGTCTAGCAGAAGCTTGGCACTTGTGCTTACAATTTTATTTGTACTATGTAATAGTGTGACATTGTAATTCAGTTGTAATAAAATAAATGGTTGTGCTATTAATTTGACATTGTAATTCCTTTTATTAAGTCCTTTGCAATGTTAAGTATTATTGTGCTATTAATGGTTGTGCTATTAATGTTACATTGTAATTCATTTTATAAAGGCCTTGATGTCAATCCATGCACATTAATGGTTAAAAATAAATTACTCATCAATTACTTGTATCATAAATTACTCAACCGTTCGATGAACATTTGATGTATGGTTCTAGACTCAAAATAAGGGAGCAAAGCAAGCTTAGTCGCTAGTCCTCCAAGTTTTATAACCATGTCATGGAGTTCTAATTTTTCATAACTACCTGATTCCCTGACTTGGTTCACTTTGTTGAGCAACTTAAGTGCTAAGTTCATGCATATGTAACCTTTGAGTTATAGTGTGTGGATTGAGTTCATGCATACATAACATTATAGACTTATCTTTCCTTTCAAAGGCACCATCATCTGACATCTCATAGAATGCTATGTATAGACTAAACTTGAGTTGTGTTTTCAAGAATTTCTAAAAGCATACAGGTTTAAATGCTATCTTTTTGAGGAATGAAATTGAATTCTACATTTAAAGCACGTCCTATCAAAAATAACATGGCATAAGTAGGTGGACAAGTTTTACTTAGACATCTAACCTACATTCTCGTTCTTTGCCAAGGCCAGTACTTCTCAAGTGCAAACATTCTTTCTACACAGACATTTAGCCTTCATTCTCATTCTTTGCCAAGGCTAGTACTTCTCAAGTGCAAACATTCATTCTTTACAAATTCAAGTGCTCATGCAGAGCAAAAGTTGGGTAGGTGTAATGGATACAATGCTCAAACCTTTTAAGTTAGATGAATTTTGGGCATGCCTGGAGAGGGACGACAAGTTTGAGCTGGATATAAAACTCTTAGAAAGCAGGATACCTTACGTTGGAGGGTTTCTAGAAGTTGTATTGAGTGTCGGCCTGATAAATGCAAGTGCGAGAAGGTACATTCTGCAAACACGAGAAATTAAAGTTGTGGATAGGATTGTAATTGCATAATTTTCTCCTCAAGTTGTTTCTTGCGTGTTGAGGTTTCTAGAAAAGGGAACCTGTAGAAGACATGTTTGTCCCAGTGGTAGGTGAATTTTTCAAAGCGAATAAGGACTAGTGTAAGAACTCCATAGCCAAAACTTGGTTGAATTTTGAAAAGAAAGGTAAGTCGCAGCTGTCGAGTAAACTTAAAAGATTGCATTTTAAGGGAGAAATTACAAATGCTATTGCTTTATTGCACTGTGTTTTTGGTAATGCACAAGTTGAGTGATTTGAGGATTGGATGTTCTAGTTTATCTTGATAGTCTGTGATAATAACATTTTCATTGACTGGGCTGAAGTTATTTTCTTCCATTTGAATGAGCAATTAATTAATTTCCATAAGATTGCTACTTTTTGTATGTGTTCTTGCCTGATGTACATTGTAGGTAGTCTGAGGTCCTTTTGGCCTAGGTTGGAGCCACAAGGAACCCCAACTTCTAATATTCTTGTGTATAAATGCTTTCCTCGGTTCACTAAACAATTTAGAATGTGTGATTTTTGTCGTGTTAATGATGCATTTTTAATGGAGGTCATGAGGAAGCTAGATGGAAATCCAAAAATGCACCTTTCCCCTGAATTGATTACTCTTGTATCAAAATTTGGGGGTTTTTATATCTAATTTGATAAGTTTTCCTATCTAAGAATAGGGGGTTTTGAGAAATCCCCATTTAAAGTACCTCGATATCCTGAAGATTTACTAATATTTCTAGAAGTTTGTCAACAAATGGCCATTGTTAATATTAAATATACGAACATGGGGAAACAAGGGTATGTATTCCCATAAGAGACCCCTTATTTTATGTGCAAAAAAAACCAGATGGCTAGAGGAGATGAAGGAATTATTAAGGAATATAACCTCCAAAATTTGTCTATGAGAGCTAAATTTGACAATAAGGGTTTTATGAAGCAGAATCTCTATGGAGGGAGCTTATATCAGCATCACCCATCTATTGAAGATTTCTGGGAAGATTGTGTCGATGAGAATAAATTTTTGAGAAGAGATTATATGATGCT
This sequence comes from Sequoia sempervirens, assembly GCA_007258455.2. NCBI lineage: Eukaryota > Viridiplantae > Streptophyta > Pinopsida > Cupressales > Cupressaceae > Sequoia > Sequoia sempervirens. Next base: position 748,651,989 of record VDFB02193867.1, read on the forward strand.
AACGCTAAACTAGATACAAGTTTTCAGTCTACCATTTCAGATTCCTGAAAAACGTAGTTGAGGATTCAACAATAATAGATCCTGCATATCAAATATTGCTTGATACATCCCACCCTAGGGTTGATTGGAGCCAAAGTGAAATTTCATATATGAGGTTATGTGTTGCCCCAGTGCTTAAAAGAACCAAGGACTAGTTGGATGGGAAATAGTGGCAATTTTTTGGTCCTGTTTAGGAGCCTGAGTCATCACAAAAGAATGAACAGGGGTCTATGCAAGCATCTGGTGCAAGTGTATCATTAGGGAAAAACTCTGTTAGGTCCTCTAGGGAAAATTCTCAGTCAAGAGGTGATGGTGAGAGGCTAGAAGAAATATTCAAGTTGAAGAGAATCTGTGAACAAGACAGGGTGCTTTCTCCTACCCCTAAGAAGAAGAAGAAACAAGAAAAACTTATGGCTTCAGATTCTGAAGCTATCTTTAAATAGATAACTAAAGATAATATATTTCCTCCTCTAAATAAATTCCCCTCTTCTCTGCCTAATAATCAACCTTTCACTCTTGGGGCTTCTAAAGAAACTATTAGTGGAAATGAAGATTCTTGTCTAGTAGTAGCCTCCCTAGGATGGCTGAAAAACATAGTGGAGAAGAAGAGAAAGCATATTCCTACAATGACAGTTGGAATGGTTATAGTTTCAAAGTTACTTAAAATCTCTTCAAACCTAAGAAATCTAGGAAGATGTCAAGGATGGTGACTGATGCTACTTCTGGAAATCAAATGTTAGAAATTGTTGACCCTGTGAAGGATTTAAATGAAGATGAAATAACGGAGGTGGATTACAAAGTCACACATGTTGATATGGGGCCTCCAACACTGGAAGGTGATGTGTACCATTTTGGTTATTCAGTCAATGTCTTGATTAAAAGAGTGAAAGAACAGAGGAGAGAAAATATAAAACTGCAATCTCAAGTCCTTGCATTGAGTAACTTTATTTCTTCCATGGCCACTCCTCCTACATCTGGTGAATCCTCAAGTTCTCAGATAGAGGGCATTGATGTGCTCACCATAGAGAAAATTAAAAAGAATTTGAACTATTCTAGAGCTACCTATGAGGGGATCGATAAAATATCTCAAGAGGCTATCTTCTTTCTGAATAAGTTTGTGCTCTTTTACACTCGAATTGTTAAGAAGAGGGAGGAGTTAGTAATAGAACTTCAACAGGTCAGAAATAATCAAACTAGTCTCTATGTCATATCTCAGGAAATGAAAGAATTGAACTCTATGGATCCAAAGATATTAATTGGTGAGAAAATTGTGAATAATCCTAAGGAGCTAGACCCTTCTTGGTCCAATTCATTGGAATGAAAATTGAATATGTATGATAATTTGTTACAGGAAATTAATAAAAGACTTGATCTATATTATGAAATGTTGGTGGAAATTAAAGAAGATTGTAATATTCTGGAAGTGGAAATTACTGATGAGTTTGATGAAAAGATTCTAGATATAAGAGAGATCTTTTTGAAGTTTAGTGAGATATTCAATAAAGATATAGTTGATCTTGCTATAGTGACATGGGAGTCCTCAAAACTCTATGGAATGCAGATCCACCTAAGGACTTATAAATCTAGAGAAGAGAGAAGATCAAATATGTTGGTTGAGTCTAAAATTTATTTGGGCAAATGGAGAACCAGGTTACAGATTACTACAACGCCAGGGAGCAAAAACATCACTACAATTTTTACCAAGTATCAGGAATACAGGCAAAGAGTAAAGGCACAAGAGGCATTACTAATGGAGAAGAAGGCAGAAATAATTGAAAGGGACCGCTATTTAGTTTTTTTTTTATGTTATTTTCATTAATTTGGCTCTCTTGATACTTCAAAGATTTTTTATTTTCATTTCTAAAATAGTTGTCTACTTGTCTTCAAGAAACTGTTATCAAGACAAAAAAACCTTTCCTATTTTTATTTCTTTTATGTTATTTCAATATAGAAAGACAATGGTGAAGTTCATTCATGCGTAATCTTTGAGTTATGGTGTGCACTATGTGGATTTATTGTGCTTTTGTTGATTAGTTTGCTAGTGGATTATCTATTATTGGAATGATAGATTTTTGGTTTGTTTCATTGCTGTGGAATGCTTATCTATGAATAAAGATTTTATGGTGATGGATGCATAAGGATTTCTCAGTATAATCTAGGTGATTTGGTAGTTTAATATTTTTATTGTTTAAGTTGGGTGGATTCCTTTATAAGTTATTTATGTTGAAATGTTAACTTCTATTAGCATATAACTTATAAGTTATGGATGTTGAACTATTAGCTTATGTTCAAGCATTGGATTGATAATATTCCTTTCAGTTATTTATCAAATATTGTGTCAATTGCAATGCAATAGGAATTTATAAGTAGTGTGATAAGTGTTGTTCTTTAAAAATGATGTGGAGTCACATATCAAATTCAATACCATGGAATAAAATATAATTTTTTTGGCTTTTCCTAACCTTAGTTGCTAGTCCTCAAAGTTTTATATAGCCTTGTCATGGTTTTCTAAATTTTTATAACTTCTCGATTCCCCGACTTGGTTGATGGTTCACTTTGTTGAGTTGCAAGTCTTTCTTGGTCATCTTTCTAGTTGGTGGGTCAGAGGTTTCGAAAAATTTGAAACTTTAGACTTTTGATCTAACGTTCCCTACTCAATATCATCTTTAAGACTGAAGCAAGAATGGAAAAGAGATAAAGAAAACTTATTATTATAACTAATAACACTATGAATAAATGATCACTCACCTTTAAGTCTATGTTTTTCAGCTTTTGCTAACTTCTAAATTGAGAAGTAGAACCTTAGAACTGAACAAAATGTGTAAGAATAAATGACACTTTCAATTGTATTTATATCAATCCATGATTCCATAATTGGAAAATTCTGTGAGATTTTTAAATGGTATATTAAAAATTGGGAAAATATCGCTTTCTTATACAATGATACGTTGTAATTTTCAAGGCAAAATGTGTCCTCAAATGTAATTATTTTTTAATGTTATTGGAGAAATAGTTCCTCATAAGCAACTATTTATAAATTTTAATTTGCGAAATGGGTCTTCACAAGCAACTATTTATAAATTTTAATTGGAGAAATGGGTCCTGATATAATGTTGTTTTAATAGTATCAGCGAATATGTAGGTATTTTATTAAATGCTTTTAGGATTCCAGGCAAAAATGTTAGTCTGTCCAATTGAAATGCATAGTTTGAAAATGACAAATTTATTTCTTAAATATGCCTCATAAAAAAACTCATTGGCGAATGGACATGCATTAGACCTATAGTTTGTAAAATCTAGGTGATTTGGACACCCTGTTGGGTGTGCGAAATTCACCAATTTCGACTTGGCCAATTCCTAGAATTTGCCAATTGGTATGGAATCACCACTAAAGTTTTCCCTATTAATTGCATAGATATTTAACTAGCCTCATATGTGACTAATGCAAAAATAATTCAATCAACTATGCTTTCATGACTTTTTTTATTGTGTTGTGCCAAATGTACACCTAAGGCAATAGGTGTGGTTGTGATGTGAACGAGAAATGGTTTTCTTGATTATAGGTCGCATTTACTAAAAACTACTATTTTTATTAAGTTCATCTAAGAATGATTGACACTCTCTTACCAATTGTGTATGAAACCTATAGATACATTGTAATTTTCCCTAAATGCTTTAGAGTTTCTATAGGTACCTTGGGAAAGAATTTTTGTATGGATTCCATATTTGCAAGATCCACGTCTATACCTTGTTTAGGGACAATGAATCCTAGGGGCTTTCTTGGTGCAACCCTAAAGTAACATTTATTTCGATTGAGGAATACTTTGTAGCCTCTTAACTATTAGAATATTCTTTGTTAAAAAAGAATTAGCATCATATACTTGATTTTTATTTTGGAGGAGTTATTATATATAGGACCTTCCATGATGTCATGGAGCATGCCATGGAAGATTACCATCATAGGTCTCTAGTAAGTGTACCTTACATTTTTTATTATCCCAAATGACATTACCTAGAAATAGAAGGTGCCCCAAGAAGTTGTAAAGTTACTTTGTGTTAATTTTCAAGGGAAATTTATATTTTTCTATGCCAAAATAAATCATCCATGACTGATAATTTCTAACAAAATATTGTGAGCAATCATCATATTGATGTTGGGTAGAGAAAATTCATCTTTTTCATATCCTTTATTTTTATCTTTGTAATTTGTGCATATATAAATGTAGTGTAGAAAATATTACGCTCTTGGAAACAATGCAATTTCACACTTAATTTAGACCTATTTTAGCACACTTGCATTAAATACCCCTTTAAGTCACCATTAATAGGCTACTAAGGCCCATTATTTTTGATCTCGAGGCTTATTTCAGCTAAAAACCTAAAAAAATCATCAAAAACATAAAAAATTCTAACCCACCCCAAAAATCTAGGGTGGGACTCATACACCACCTTGGGCACTGTATGAGTCTGTCTAGGTGGGACCCATATGCCAGGGTTGGTGTATGAGTCCCATTTGGGGATTTTTAAGGGTTTGAGTGGAAAAATCAAATTGTAATTCAAATTTTTGGTTGATGTCATCTTTTGAGATCTAAATAACAGTAAATCAAGTGTTAATTCCTATATAAGAAAGCTTTTAAGTCATTATTTCATCTAAGAAATCATTTCTCAAGAGAAATTTCAAGATCCAAAAATTCAAGAATCTCCAAGAATTCTTTCACAAGAGCATTCAAGTTTCAAAAGAAAGTAAAGTTGAAGTATTGGAGAAAAATTAAAGTGTTTTGGTAGGTTTTCAAGCTATCTTTCATTCAAGATCTAGCATTGTTAAGAGTTGATTATGGTTGTCTATGGTGAGTAATGATGGATTCTAGGTTGGGGAGATGCAACTAGCCAACAAGCCAAGCCTAATGACTTGTTTCCTAAGTGATTTCATGCTCCATTATCACTCTACATTTAGCCTAAGGAAGGTACAAGCATTATTAGGGCTCATGTGGGTGATTAGAGATCTCTCAAAGTGATTCATTCATCTTCATGTTTCAATCATGCATCTCATTCTAGCACATTTGAATAGGGTTACATTGCATTTCATATTTCCTAATCTTAGACACACTTAACGTTAGGGTTTACATTCCTATTTACATTCATGATTCATTGTTTCTATCAAGGTTTAATTACCAAACTAGGGGTTTGACTGAGACAAACCCCCCATAAGAAAATCAAATCTATATTTTGTTTTCTAGGTCTTTTCATAGATTCAGATCTAGAAATTAGTTTGGAAGGAAAGAGAAAAGATTGGAGTGCAGATTTGAATTTTGAATTCTCAAAAAAGTAGAATGAGACTGATACACTAGAAGTGGCATATGCATCCCACTATAGGATTATTTTTTAGATTTTTGCAGTTTTAGATAACCTTTTTCCAAATTTCAGTTTCCAACTAGAAACCCTGATCTGGAACTCCTACACCAAGACTGCCATGTGATTCTTGGTTTGCCAAAATTTTAGAATTTCTAGCAATTCAGAGCTTATTCGAGTCATGTTTAGGTTTCCGGGTGCATACTTCTGAGATCTCACCACTCTGTTATGATATACATGTATTTTTAGGTCACTTAGTTAAAGATTGCATCATATTAGATTTAAGCATTACAACTTGCACTTCGTTTGTCTTTCCAAGCCCTAGCTTAGTGGTGAACCCCTCAATAGTTTACAATCATCCCCTAGTCCACAACCCTATAGCAAGATCTCTTTCCCCCTTTGATCATTGGATTGAGATCTCTAAGGTTATCCTTGAATGAGAGTGTTGGAGTTTTGTTATTCTATCTCCCAATCATAGAACCCAAACAAAATGCATTCTTTCACGTCAGGTTCACCAAAATGAAAGGATGGAATTTTGTTTGTTCTATGCTTGAGAGATAGAATATCAAAACTCAAACACTCTCATTCAAGGATAACCCTAGATATCTCAATCTTAGGTATGCAAGGGAGAAAGAGATCTTGCAATAGGGTTGTCTTAGGGTCTAATTGTAAACTAATGAGGGGTTCACCACCAAGCTAGGGCTTGGAAAGACAAATACAATGCAAATCAAAATGCTTAAACCTAGTATGATGCAATCTTTCACTAAACGACCTGAAAATGCATGTAAAAAAAATAGAAAGCTACAAGATGAAATGTGTGCACCTGGAAATATGAAGATGACTGAAATAAGCTCTGAAATGTTGGAAATTCTAAAATTTTGTCACAATAGGCTCATACACCAGTCTAGGCATATCAGTCCTAGATCAAGGTTTCTTGTTTGGGATAGGTTTCTAGAAAAAGGGTATTTGGAACTATAAAAATCTATAAAAATGTGTGTACTGGGACTCATACACCACTTCTAGCATATTAACCTCATTCTTCTTTTTTGGGAATTCAAAGTTTAGATCTACACTTCAATTCTTGCTCTTCTCTCCCAAATTTATTTTTTGATCTAAAACCCTAATTTCTGACCTATAGATGATTTTTTGTGAAGATAGAAACCTTGAAAATGAGGGGACAACTCTAACAACTTTCTCCAATCTTGTAACCTAATCTTCAAGGGGTCTTCAAGCTCCAAGATACCTAGATCTGCAATCACACATCAAAGAGAAGAAAGATTTATTGTTTGTTAGAGGATAGGGGTTTGCATAGGTCAAACTCCTTTTAGGTAATTAAACCAAATGATGAGATAATGAAATAAGGACATGAAACATGAAACATAAACAAAGATACCTTGAATAATGTCTTAAAATTTGTAATCTAACATGAAATGGCAATGGAGGATATAGATCTAGATCTTGAGATAAGTGTAGAACAATGCTTGACCTTGGATCTTGAATGCAACATCACAACACTAGCTCAATAGCATGCTTGATGCTTGATATACTTGACATAATGATGGACCTTTAATTTATGCAACAAATGATGAAGAATCTACCCTTGAATACCTTAGAAATGATCTTGAATGCTCTTGTGATGATTTTGTAAAGTCTTGGAATGCTTAAATCTTGAGTGCTTGACCTGATATCATGCAGGCTTAATGAAATAATGGTTTGAGACCTCATTTACATAGGCAATCCATCTAATATCCTGTTTATTAGATCCAACACACTTACATTCATGAAATTTGAACTTAAACCCATATTTCTTGCTCAAAACCCTAAAAATAGGCCAAATGGGACTCATACGCCATCTATAGGAGGCATGGAGGATGTGCTAGCCTCTCTATGACTACAAGTGTTGGTTTGTGTTGTAGTTATTGCTCATGATCTAGTCACATGATTAGGATCTAGCTCTCCCCACTTGTGGTCCACTGGATCCTCATCCACTATTTCATCACCCTCACTCATTGACTACTCCTCCTCGTCATCCTCCTCTATGTACTCCTCCTCATCCTCCTCCTATCCATCATATTCAGGATTTGTATCCTCATCATACTCCTCATATATCACATATGTGAATAAGTCTACATCCCTGACCCCTGTCTCCTTAGCTCTATCCTCGTCCTTGTTTGTCGGATCTAGGAGTGGCCCTGCATTGCCTATCGACTCATCCATAAGGAATACATGATCTAGTCATGTTGCTTCCCACCACTTCTCATAAGAATATATTATACTAATGTCATTAGTGTCAAATTCTAGAGGCATAGCATGATCATTGTAATCAAAGTCACTATAGATGACATCATTAGCGGTGAATTGTTTAGTGTCACTAGGCCTCTGGGTGCTCCAAGATGATCTCCTGAAGAAGGGCCATGCCATGGGTGGTACCTGGATAGGTTCAAATTATCGCATGACATGATCATAGTAGAAGGGTCATACAACATAATCATTTCTACCTATCAGAAATCTATCCATCTATAATCTCCTCAATTGATGAGTCTCATCTAACCACTGTGGTATGAGATGGTAAGGTCTCCATATGATCTCCTCCTCATCCAATCAATCGAATCTGACTCTCCAAAAATGCAATCCTTGTACTACCATAACTACCTTAGTGGATAGTTAAATGCACTAGGATACCCCAGGGCTAATGCATGTGATATGCTCTAGGCACCAAACCTATAGTAGTGTACAATGTACCATACTATCGATCATAGTATAAGTGTGTAAGTATGTTGTGCCACCACACGTATTTAGTCCTCTACTCTACCATCCATTGTACCATATGTACTAGTCATCCCTCTAAATGTGCTCCCTGACCATCAAGGACGAGTACTAGTGCTACAATAAACATCATAATCTATGCAACAAATGGTGGTCACAAATATAGTAGCCATGCTAAATCAATCTATGGCCCCAAAATGTCATCATGAACCAGACCTCCAATATAGTACTGCATATCATATTTCATCTCGTGAAATGATCGATCCCCTAGAAAATGTACCTTCTCACCCTAAATCAAAACTTGAATAATGTGATGGATGTCCTCTAAAGTGGTCATTATCTTGCTTGTCGGGAGATGAAATGTGCATGTATCTGCATTACACCTCTCTGCCAAGGCCATCATCATAGCATCTAAACAATAGATTTTTGGCACTCTAGGACTTTCTAGCACTTCTAGAGTTTTTCACCTAAAAGGAGAAAGAAAGGGCCAAAGAATCTAGCTATTTCATTCAAATTAGGATGTGTATGATGTGATTAAGACTAAATGGAATGATATGAATGCAACTAAACTATGAAACTAAGAGATTATAAATGCAAAACCAATGATTAATGCAATATTTGAAAACACAATGATGTTTGGAAGAGACTTGAAATGACAAACAAAAATGTGCATTAAACTGAAAAAAAGGCTAAATATTTGAGAAAGTGCATCTAGGAAGTTGAAGAAGTCTCAAAACAATCTGGAAATCTATTAAGACCTATTTTTGGGCTAACTGGGAATCATTCGCCACCTTGGGCGAATCAGTCCTAGGTTAGGACTTTTCTACACATGAGTTGTTTTCTATCAACTGGGTGTCTGGATCTTTATCTGACTAAAAATGGCATCTCAAGAGGGACTCATTTTCCATGCATGGAAATGTAGTCCACTTTCAAATTTCTGCAACTTCAAATCTCATTTTTGCACTTTGACATGATATGTATAGCAATTTCAGACACAAACTCGAGTTGGGATCTCAAAAAATTCTTGCAAAACAACTTAAAATTGTTTATCTAATGGGGGGTTTTCCTTGGTCAAATCCCAAGTTGGGTAATTAAACCATAAATGAATAAAAATCTACATAAAACCCTAGCCTTAGATGTGTTAAAGACTAGGAAAATTTGAAGTATGCAAAAACCATATTCTATTGTGCAAGAATAAGACATGTAATGTTATTTGAATGATGCAAGATCTCAACCCTATAAATATCACAACATATAAAAAATGGAGATAAAATGACATGAAAATGGAGTATGAATGAAATATAAACCTTAATTTGAAGATAGAGAAGCAATGGAAGATGGAATCACTTTGAAAACAAATCTTTAGGTGTGAATTGATGGATAGTTGCATCTCAACCTATATTTCTCCATCATTCACCATAGGAATCCATCAACAACTCTTTGCAATGTTGAACTTTGATCTAAGAAGTGAGCTTCAAGACCTACAAAAACCCTAGTTTGTTGCCCTAAAACTTCAACTTTACTCATAAAACTTGTTGTAGAAGACTTGACTTTAGAAATTTATTTTGTGAAAATGACTAAAAAGATATGTAAAATGAATAAATATGAGTATTTATAAGAAACAATACTTAATTTTCTCATTATTTACACCTAGGACATTGACATTCACCAGAAATTTAAGTTGAATTAATTAAATTCCCACTCAAAATTGAATTTTCCCTCAAAAGGGACTCATTCACCACCCTTGGCAAATGGGTCCCACTAAGGGGACTCATTCACCCAAGTTGGCGAATGGGTCCCACTACTGATTTTTGAAGGTGGGTTTTCGGAAGATGAAAGAGTTAAGTGCTATTTGTCAAGTTTTAAGTGATTTCTTATGTGAAGCAGGCCTCTAGATAAAAAATAATGGGTCTTAGGGGCCTATAAATGTCATTTTGAAGGATAACTGATGGAAGAGGACTTAGAAGTGGGTCTAATTACACATGAAATTGTCTCTTTTCTCAAGAGAGTCCAATTTTCTATGGTGCATTAAGCCCCACTTTAGTGCCCATATAACTCTATGTGCATATGTAAGCTATAGAACTCTAAATAGTGCATTTTATAAAAGGATACTCATTCAAAAGATGGGAGAACGAAGCCCCCAATGTAGTTATCTACAAAACCACAACATTAGGAACCACATCCTGCAACACACATTCATTAATTATCAAAAAATAATTTTATCTACTTCCTAGGAATACAATTTTAGGGTAGATGTATGCCCCCCCTTGATTTTGCTTGCTTAATGTAGGTGGGATCAAGGTAGCAATCTAGCTAGCCACGTTGAATAAGAAAAACCATACCGTAGGGAATTTTCAAGTACCATGCCTCATAATGATAGACAAGTGATGATGTCAGGTGTAGAATCATAACTCCAACACATTAAATGGCATCAAAAACATATTACCCTAGCTCTTGCTATGTTGATTTGAAGAGGAGATTACTTTATGAATTCTTGAAAGGAAATAACCCTATGGTAAAGTATATGAGTAAAAAGAGATGAAAATGGATTAAAAGAGGTAAAGAGGAGTAACTTGTCACTTACTATTCACTTTACCTTCTTGTAGCTTGATAGTGATGAGTGAGAGGAGAAAATTCCAAGCAGATGGGATTATAGGCCATCACGATTGGATATGCTTTGAGAGAAGGTGGCGTGCAATGCTCTTTATTATGAGGTGAGTCGATTATGCAACTATTGCTTTGTGATTTTGTAATAATTTAATGATTTTTAATGCATGGATAGTGTAATTTAGGGTCTTGGAATTTTTTTTTGCAAAGCATCCTTTTTTTGCAAAGGGTCCCTTTTGTGCGCAAAGTGTCTCGTTTCTTCACAAAGTATCCCATTTCTTTGCAAAGTGTCTCATTTCTTTATGAAATGTCCTAAAAGGGTTCTAAAGTGTTTAGGGCTATTAGGAAAGCACACCAGATGGAATTTAGCACATTTTCACAATGAAAGATGTAAAGATTGAAGACATTAGATGGATTTTAGAGCATTTTGTAATAATTTTGATAGGTCCCCACTCAGTTGTGATAGTGGCTAGGGGGAAGACAACTTACATTTCTAAGAGATCATGCTCCAACACTATCGATAGTAGAGACAAAGAATTTACAGTTAGTAGGTATCTATTGGGCATATCTTATGACATCGATGAGATACCATGACGCCATGCTTATGGCCCTATGCGAGCGTTGGGTTGTCGATACTTGTACATTTCACCTTCTAACTGGGGAGATTAGAATCACTCTTGAGGATGTACACTGAATTCTTTGAGTGCCTATTCAGGGGGAGTGGGTATACTTCCAGGGGGATCGGTCATTCCACGAGAAGAGGTTGATATGTAGTATTTCCCTTGGTGAACTAGTGCATGATGAGTGAGTGAGAGCATGAATCAAGCTTCCCATGCTTCTATATTAGCGAGCTCCTGTTGTTAGATGGATTATGATGCACATAATGGCTCTTGTTCTCAATCCCGATGGATGAGCGACACACTTAGATGGAGGATTAGTACATTTGATTCGAGGGATGTATGAGCACAAGACAGTCTATGCATAGGGTCGCTGCATCCTAGCACACAAATATTATGATCTTGGCAGATTTGTATTTCAAGAGATTGACAGTATGGTGCATTGCATACTTCTACAGGTGTGGTTCCTTGAGCATATCACATGCACTAGGCCTGTCAGATTCCCTTGTGTTATAGCTATAGGATATCCATGAGCATTTGGCTATCCTTTGTGATGCTTGTGGAAATACAAAGATTTACATTTTTGGAGGGTGGGGTTTGACCAACTGGAGGAGGACGAGATCCTATGGAAACCTTATCTACTCACTCTAAAGTGGGTAGATCCCACATGAGAGCTGAGGATGATGTAGATGGACATGTTTCTAGTTGGTAGGAATGACTACATTGTATGACCATTCTATTACGAGTGAGTCATGCAACAATTTGGGTAGGTGCAAACACCACTGAGGGCATTCCCCTTCATTAGGCAATCAGTACAGAGTGCCCAGAGGCCAGGTGATACTATTCAATTGACTATAGATCATGTTTGTGAGAGTGATTCTGATGCTTCAAATCATGATCATCCCCCAGTTGCTAACATTGATGATGTTGGTAGCATAGATGAGAACAAGGAGTGGTGCTCAGTGACATGACCAGCTCTTGTTTTCCCCATGGATGTCCCTATAGGTGATGTAGGACTAGCACCAAATGAGGGAGATGAGCCAGAGGACAGAGTAGAGGATGTACGATAGAGGCCATTAGATATATTTACTGATGTTATTGATGATGAGTATGAGTCAGAGGTTGATCCTAACTATGAGTACTAGGATGATGAGGAGGAGGATTATGAGGAGGATGAGTATGATGAGGAGGAGCCACCCCTAAGTGAGGGTGATGAGGTAGCAATTGAGGGAGGATTAGTACGAGTATGGAGAGTCCTCACACACTTATAGGACTATATCATGTGTAGTAGCTACAACAAACATCAGCACCTAGTGTGATAGAGAGGCTAGCACATCCTTCATGCCCCCTAGAGAGGATGAGGTTGACATTCCTCATGCACCTGGAGACATAGGTGATCATATTTTTGATTTTATGCATGTACTTGAGTATAGTTATGTTTTTCAATTATATATATATATATATATATATATATATATATATATATATATATATATATATATATTGTGATGATGTTTACTAATTATGTACTTTGTCTATTTTTTAGGAGCGATGAGATACTAGCAAGAGTTCTATCATCAGGTTTCTGTAGAGATAGTGCCTACATCCATTGACGAGGAGGAGGTAGATCCTGACTACATGCCCCCACCAATCATGGAGGAGCCATAGTCGCTCAAACCTTTCATGAGGCTACAGGAAATGTATGAGAGTGTGAGGAGATGACTTCGTCAATTTGAGAGTGCAACATAGTCATCAAAAACTTCAACAGAGGTTGAGAGGCTGCATGCAAAGCTAGCATAGGTATGAGTGGAGAGGGATCAAATGGTAGAGGAATGTCTAGTGGTTGTTGGTCGAGCACAAGTTTTGGAGTATGTACTTTGGCTCGAAATTTCATGATCATGATCACACATGACCATCTCATGACATCCAAGGATAGGATCTCAAGTGCCATAGCCTAAGGGGTTCAGTTCTCATAGACCTTGGTGATTGTGTATATGATGATGATATGCATATAAAACTTTGATATATATAAACATGCGTACTTGATATTGTTATGATTTTTCACAATGTGTTAAATGTAATGTGATTAATTAAATGACTAATGGTAAGAGTATTTAATTAATGTCTTCATGATTTAATAGGATTGGTGTGATCTAATATAAAACATATTTCGGTTTTTCTATAGATACAACATTGTTGATTAAAGAATTATGTTAAATTAAATACACCTATAAGGATCTAATTTAACATAACACAAGGGTGAATAGAATGACTACTAAAGTAATTATAAAATTTACTTAAATAATTACCTTAGTGCTCAAGGAAAACACAAGATTAGTTGTCAAGAACGAAGCAATGTGAAAGTTACTTAGAATCAAATAATTTTTACTATTGCTTTAACAATCATACTATTTGAAGAGGCTAGAGATAATATCGATTCAAATGCATGATGTTAATAGGTTCCTTAAGGGGTGTCCCATCAAGGTCTATTAAGACATAAGCACTAGACCCATAATTGGTATCAACTATGTAAGGTCCTAAACAATTAGGCCTAAATTTATATTTTTCTTCATTGTCGACACTAGTATTGTGTTGATTCTTAACACAAACAAAATACCCTTATGAAACATTTGAGGGATGACCTACATGTTGTGTATTCATTATAACTATTTGATGTGATCTTGGAGATGTTAAAGATCATTAATGTGGGGTTCATCGAGCATCTCAAGTTGGTGTAATCATTGTTCTTTATAAGTGGCACCATTAATGAGGTCTTGGAGGGAAATTTGCAACATGTAGGAATTTCTAACTCCAAGGGAATGATTGCATCAGTGCCATAAATGAGATTATAGGGTGTGGTTCTGGTGGATGATATAACACTTGTTTGATATGCCCAAAGCACATAATGTAATTATGTATACCAATCCTTATGATGTTTGTTGACAATTTTCTTGAAGATTTGTTCTAGAATCCTATTAGTGTTTCTAGCTTGTCCATTGGCTTGCGGATAATAGGGTGTGGAAAAGCATTGTTGAATGATGAATGTTTCAAGAAATTTCTTAACTTTGTTATTCTTAAATGAGGTTCCATTGTCTGAAACAATGGCAGAAAGAAGCCCAAAGAGAGCAATAATGTGTTTCAAAATGAAACTACAAATTACTTCAGTAGTTATGGAACGAAGAGGAATAGCTTCCACGCATTTCATAAAATAATATGTTGTGGTTATGACAAATGTATGTCCGACAAAATAGGGAGGTGAAATTTTTCCAATAAGATCCAATCCCCATACTAAAATGGCCAAATGGGAACTTGGGCAAGAAATTCACAAGTAGGAGTATGGATCAAATTGCTATGTTCTTGACATTTACAACATTGTTTAATGTAAGTGAAGTAGTCCTTTTTCCATATTTCACCAATAATAACCCACATGGATAAGTTTTTGCACTAATGTTCATCCTCCAAAATGTCCTCTACAAGCACCAGCATCAGCCTATTCAAGTGCTAAAGGGATCTCATAATCCTTAAGACATCATAATAAGAGACCATGGTAAGATTGTCTATACAATGTATTAGCAAGGATGGCATATTTAGCTACTAGTTTGCTTAAATGTTTTTGTTTGTTTGTTGTTGAAGGTTCGGGAATGGTACCATCTTTTAAATAGTTGTAAATTATATCATACCATTCGCACGAGTCATCTTGAGTGATTGGTAAAATGTCTTCTAATTGAGTGTCAATTGAAGGTTTCATGATGTGATGAATAACAAAAGTGAAGTTTGTGGAATGATCATGTGGGGATATAAGAGAGGCCACACTTGCCATTGCATCTACAAGTCTATTATCTTTTCATGCGATGTTATCAATGGTGAATGAGGAAAAAATTTCTAACAGTTTCATTGTAAGATCCATGCATTTTAATAATTTATCATGTTTAATTCGATATGTACCATTAATTTGTTTGATAACTAATTATGAATCACCAAATATCTTAATATGTTTACCTTTCATTGTTAAAGTGACTTGCAAACCCACAATTAATGTCTCATACTCAGCTGTATTATTTGTGCATAGGAAATTTAATCGATAAGACAAGGGAAGAGGTTGTCCGTAGGGTGAGATCAATACCACTCCAGCACTAGAACTTATTCTACACTTAGATCCATCGAAATATAGTTCCCATGTTTTAATATCAGTGGTTAAGACATTATCATCAGGAAAGGAGTCGTGATTAGGTAAAGCAAGAGGAGGAGGAGCATTAGCTAAGTGATCAGTTAAAGATTTTCCTTTGATTGATTTTTGTGAAATAAATTTACGGTCAAACTCAGTTAACAACATCACCGACTTAGCTAATCGTCCATATAGATCAATTTTATTACAAATATGTTTAAGAGGATCAAATTTTGTCATAACTTGTATTTCAGTATTTAGTAAATAATGTCACAATTTACTAGTAGCGAATACAAGAGCTAAACATTTTTTTTCAATTGGGGAGTATTAAATTTCATAATCGGTTAAAGTTTGACTAATGTAATAAACATGATGCTCTTTGCAATTATCGTCCTGTTGAGCCAATAATGATGCAAGAGCATGGGTTGATGTGGAAATGTATAAGATGAATGGTTTGTTTGGCATAGTGGGTTGTAAAATAGGTGGAGTTTCCAAGTATTCCTTTAAACTATCAAAATCCTACTCACAATCCTCATCCCAATCAAAAGGTACACCCTTTTTAAGAAGATGTGCGATCAGATAAAGATGCAATGAAATGATGGATAGCTTGAATTCAACCTTGTAATGTTCTTAATTGAGAAATGTTTTTAGGAGGTGGCATGTTAATGATTGCATAATTTTCTTTGTATCCACCTCAATGCCTCTGTGAGATATGAAAAACCCTAAAATTTTACCACTATCTTCACCAAAGAAACACTTTTTTAGATTTAAGTGCATGTTATATTGATGTATTCATTTGAATATTTTCCAAAGAAGATTTACATTGTCTTGTCATGTTAAGGATTTAGCTAGGATATCATCAACATAATCTTCCAAAATTTTGTGGATGTATTTATGAAAGATCAATGTCATTGCTCATTGATAAGTTGTACCATCATTCTTTAAATCGAAAGGCATCATAACCCAACAAAATGTTCCCCAAAAAGTTGTAAAGGTAGTTTTGTATTGATCTTGAGGATTAATAAAGATTCAATTGTAGCCAGAAAATTCATCCATGAATGATAAAAAAGCATGCCCAGCAGTTGAATCCATGATCATGTCTATATTAGGAAGTGAAAGGTCATCTTTTAAGGAAGCTTTATTCAAGTCACAAAAATCCATACATATCCTAATACGATTATCGGGTTTAGAAATTATGACAATGTTTGAGATCCAAGGAGAATAATCAATAGGTCAAATGAAGCCTGCATCAAGGAGCTTTTCGAGCTCTGCTTTAACATGTAAAGCTATGTTAGGGTGCATTTTTCTTATCTTTTGATGAACGGGTTTATCTTTTTCAACAAGAACGATGTTGTGTGTCATAATTTTTTGGTCAATTCTTAGCATGTCAGAATATTTCCAAGATTTTTTTTTTAGGAAAATCATGAAGTAAATTTGTAGTGTCTTCTTGTTCTTCATCATCAAGGCACTTCCTAATTTTAATAACTTTTTCTTTATCATCAATGTCCATTGGCACATCAATTGTATCTCCTAAAGGGAGTGCACTCGCATTAGGAATGTTAGACTCATAGTGTTATTCAGTGATATCACTTTCGTCTTGCTTGGTAACAATCATGGCACAAGGAATACTCTTCATGAAAGTAGTAGAGGATGTGTTATCATAAAATCCTAACATTTTTTTCAAAGTTTCATCACTATCCACATACTTCCATGATGGTGGCACACTCATATCAAGAAATTCAAGATGTTTGATTGTAAGTTGGAATTTTTGTTGACATGTAATAGTGTTGATGTTTAAAGATGGTCATTGAGTAGGTTTTGTCATTTTAGCAAAAGAATATTGTAATCCAGTTTTTGTTTCTTGCATATTAGGTTTGATAGGGACACAAATGCCTTGTTCATGTATTCCACATCCTTTTCCAATATATCCTAGTTGTTTCATGATTTCATAGCCTTTTCCATAAAGTCATTTCATTTATTTTGGATTAGATAGAGATTGATAATCTATCTCATCAAAATTTGTAGTATATGTTGCATTTTTTGTCAAAGTAGAAGAGATAGATGTTTGAGAGGATTGTTTGGAATTTTGAGTTGACATGATTGTTGGATTTCTATGATTATCATCCATCTTTCATGTGATTATGTATTCACCCATGAATGAAGGTGTGAATTATAAAGATCTCCAATCATCACCAAATAATTTAAATGGTGATTCTTTATCATTGTGTTCTATTTCAAGAGGATCTATGTTGGATGTTGGAATTAATGTTTTCAGAGGACTTGTAACTCTTTTTTCAATGTGAAAGCAACTTTTAGGCTCAGGGTCTATGCCGACTTGATAAATGTGATTTTTATAGACATATTTACAGATACAATGAAGGTTTGAAGGAACTGCATTCATCTCATGAATCCATGGTCTACCTAACAGAAGATTATACGAGAGATCATAAGGCATGACATGAATATCAGTTTGCAAAGTAGCCACTCCAACCATGATAGGTAAAGTGATTATACCAAGTGGCTTCTTTGTTGTATTATCAAATCCTCAAATGGATATAGAATTAGGTATTATTTGTGACTTATCAACGTGCAATCAATCAAGGAGATTCACACTATACACATTGAGGGCAGAACCATTATCAATAATGGTTTGTTTAATACCTATGCAATTCAATTGAGCAATTATCATAAAGGCTTCATTTTATTTTTGCAACTCTAAAGGAGGGAGCTCATGTTGGTGGAAAGTAATATCTATATTGGCTTGGTTCATTCCATGGAATAGAGCTACCACATCATTCAGAGTTGTACCGAGAGGAATTTCAATTTGTTGTACAAGGTAGTTTGAAGAATTGTGTGATAATTGGGCGAGTTCTCAAGTAAATCCCAAAGGTAAATATTTGTAGGAGTATTCTTTAATTGTTCAACAAGATCACACTCCTTTGTGTGTGGGCCACAATGAGGAGGACTAGGCTAGTTGGGTAAAGGTAAGGAGGGTGGGATTGGTTTCGGTGGTTGCGGATTGGTTTGGGTATTATTTGTGTGAGCAATAGTAACATTACTTGATTGCTGCAACACATTGGTTTTAGGTGGGTAAAGAGTGTACTCAAGTTTATTTTAAGGGTGGCTTTTATGCGAGGGTGGATAAAGAATGAGTTCAGGTTGAATCACATTAACATCCTTAGTTCTAGATTTCTCGCAAAAACCCTTAGCGGATTATTTGAGTGAGATGAAATCCTAGAGGGATTCGTCTAAATTCCAAGTTATCATGACTAAAAGGTTTGAGAGGAAGGTTATCATGAATTGGTTTAAGTTCAACATCAAAGATGTTAAAATTCATTATAGTAGGTTTGAGACAACAAACCTTAGTAGATGACTTATTCGAGATGAAGTCCTAAAGGGCTTCATCTAACAAGTCAAAGTCATCACAACCAAAAGGTGTGAGGGATATATTATTGTCACGTAGTTTAGGTTTCTCTTTGCAAGCATTAGAGGATGAAGTGAGTGAGAGGAAGTCCTAAAGAACTTCATCTAACTTGTCAACATCATCACTACTAAAAGTCTTGGATGAGATGTTGTTTCTAAATTGAATCATTTGTTTGAAAGTTTGTTGTGATGTTTCTATCTTTGTGTTTTTATTTTTAGATGAATCTGATTTAAAAGAACTAGGAACAAATACTGAAAAGGAAATTTGTAAAATATAAAACTATCCATAAATTGCATGAAATAAAATAAAAATATGCTAAGGAAACATAAAATAACTAAACGATAACAAAAGGGAAACTACAGAAAATAGAAATGTACAATGCAGGAAATTGAAATCTATAAATTCTAATGCAAAAACTGTAGAGGGACTGATTCACCCAAGGTGGTGAATCAGTCCTAGGGTAGGTAATTTTTAAGATTTTTCTTTTTTTTTGGAGTTTTTTTAATGTTATTAGGTCTAAACAATGTAGGTACATATTGAAAATGCAGAATTTTGGAATGATTCAATGGAACAAGATGCAATAATGAAGTGTAAATGATGCTTTCACAAATATAAGGTTTTTAGAAACTCTAAGATGTAAAAGGATGCAAAATGACAAAGAAAGTAAGTCCTAATAAATAGAAATGTAAATCAAGATGATATACTATTCAAAATGAATTTTTTTTAGTTTTGTCAATGATATGCAAATGCAAAAATGAAATCCAAATGAATCTTTCACTAATGCAATATGAGAAACCCTAGGATGCAAAAACAAGACAATACCCTAATTGAATGTTGATGCAAATTAAGTCTAAGATGTAAGATGCAATTGGAATCAGAAAGCTAATATGTTCAAAATGAAGGTTCACCAAAATGACCATAGATTTTTGGCACTTTAGGACTTTCTAGCACTTCTAGGGGTTTTCACCTAAAAGGAGAAAGAAAGGGAAAAATAATCTAACTAGTTCATTCACATTAGGATGTGTATGATGTGATTAATACTAAATGGAAATATATGAATACAAAACCAAAGATTAATGCAATGTTTGAAAACATAATGATGTTTGCAAGAGACTTGAAATGATGAACAAAAATGTGCATTAAACAAAATAGAAGGCTAAATATATGAGCAAGTGCACATAGGAAGTTGAAGAAGTTTGAAAAGCAATTTGGAAATATATCAAGACCTATTTTTGGGCTGATTGGGACTCATTCGCCACCTTGAACGAATTAGTCCCAGGTCAGGGATTTTTTGCATAGGAGTTGTTTTCTATCAACTAGGTGTTTGGATCTGTATCTAACTAAAAATAGCATCTCAATATGGACTCATTCGCTATGCATGGAAAATTAGTCCACTTTCAAATTTCTACAACTTCAAATCTCTATTCTGCACCTTCACACCTATATAATAATTTTTGATGGAAACCCAAGTCGGGATCTTAGAAAATTCCTACAAAACAGCTTAAAATTGTTTGTCTAATTGGGGGTTTTCCTTGGTCAAACCCCAAGTTGGGTAATCAAACCTTAAATGAATAAAAATATGCATAAAATCCTAGCCTTAGATGTGTTAAAGACTAAGAAAATCTAAAGTGTGTCAAAAACCCTTTCTATTATGCAAGAATAAGACATGCAAATGTGATTTCAATGATGCAAGATTTCAACCCTAGAAATCTCACAACATATCAAAAATGGAGATAAAATGACATGCAAATGGAGTATGAATGAAATATAAACCTTAATCTAAAGATAAAGAAGTAATGGGAGATGGAATCACTTTGAAAACAAGTCTTTAGGTGTGATTTGATGGCTAGTTGCATCTCCTCAACCTAGATTTCTCCATGATTCACCATAGGAATCCATCAAGAACTCTTTGCAATGTTGAACTTTTATCCAAGAAGTGATCTTCAAGACCTGGGTATGTGCAGGATCATGATGGGCCAAAAGGTGGCAATATGATGGGTATGTGGCTGATGACTTTTTTTTACCCAAAATTGATGAAACAAAAAGGGTTTTTAAAGCTTTCCACGAATATAAATTATGCTTTACTTTGAATTTAATAAGTAATTATTATTCATTTTCTATTTGAATTATGACTAAAGTCTGATTGATAGGCTGATTGAAAAACATCTATAGCTTTAAAATGGTATCACATTTTTTGAATCCAAAACATGTGTTATATTCTATGCTTTGCATACTATAGGATTAAAAAAATAAAAATTGAATTTCATGAAGTTTTGACCAAGTTAAGGTGGTTAGACATATGAGTTTTTATATTTTTTAAAATTTGTAATAAAAAATTCATAATTAATTATTTACTTGGGAAAAAAATGTAAAAAAATATGCATCACATTAGGACATGAGTCTTCTAATTATATCTAAAATCTTTTAAAAAAATATTATTATTTATTGTGGTTAGGGTGGTGAGACAAACACCTACTTATTTTTCCCCGAAATTTAAGTACTGCTGTATTGAAATTTAAAATTTTCACCAAATAGATTTAAAAAAAAAAAACCTAGTAGTTTAGAAACTACATTTAATTTTCTATAGATTCTATTCTTAGATGTTTTTGAAATAATATAGATAACTTATTCAAATTTTTACGTCAAGTTTCGTAACTTTGATTTTTTTGAATTTTTTGCCACTTAAGGGCCTATTTTTTCCATGATGATCCTGCACATACCCACCTACAAAAACCGTAGTTTGCTGCCCTAAAACTTCAACTTTACTCATAAAAATTGTTGTAGAAGACTTGACTTTACAAATTTATTTTGTGAAAATGACTAAAAATATATGTAAAATGAATAAAAATGAGTATTTATAAGGAACAATTCCTAATTTTCCCATTATTTATCCTTAAGAGGCGGACATTCACCAAAAATTTAAGTTGAATTAATTAAATTCTGGCTCAAAATTGAATTTTCCATCAAAAGGGACTCATTCACCACCCTTGCTAAATTGGTCCCACCAGAGGGGACTTATTTGCATGAGGTGTAAAATGAGTCCCACTACTAATTTTTGAAGGTGGGTTTTCGAGATATGAAAGAATTAACTATTGTTTGTCGGGTTTTAAGTAATTTTTCAGGTGAAGCAGGCCTCTAGATAAAAAATAATGGGTCTTAGGGGCCTATAAATGTTGTTTTGAAGGATAAATGATGCAAGATGACTCATAAGTGGGTCTAATTACACGTGAAATTATCTCTTTTCTAGAGAGAGTCCAATTTTCTATGGTGCAACATCATAGTACCTCATGGGGGCATGAGGTACGCCCAATACAATCCAGTCATCTGTAAAGTATGTCTCTCCTCCTCTGATAAAGCTTTGGCTAGGTATCGAAGGTGACATAACAATCTGTTGATGTTGTCATGCGTAGGGTGGAATCTAACAAAAAACCAAAAATGTGTCCTTTAAGCATTCTAAAATCTTAAATCTATACATCAACAATCAAAAAATTGTACTGAACTTGTTCTGTTGTACTTTTCTAAAGGTCCTAGACACTGTAGATCCCTTTTGGGACACTTCACAAAGAAATGGGACACTTGGAAAAAAAATAAAAAAGGGACACTTCAGAACAAAAAGTGACACTTTACCAAAAAAGGGAACACTTTGTGAAAAAGAGGGACACTTTCCGAAATTTTATTTTAGGGTCCTAAATCTATCTAAAAATTCATATAAACATAAAATAAATGTGTAAGGACAAAGCTAAGGCAGAAAAATTGACTCACCTAATAATGTCCCTTGCTGCAAGCTACCTCCTCCTATAATACATCCAGTCTCAAAGGATTGTACTCTCATTCGCTCAAAATATTTAGTCACACTCCACCAAATTAAAGCTACAAAAAGGTAAAATAAAAAATAGTTAGAAATTACTTCACTTTTTACTCTTATATATGCTAAAAATTAGGTTATTTTTTACTATACTAGGGTTAAAAGTTCCTTTCATTCAAATTAACATAACAGGAGCTAGAGAGCTCCATTTTCGATGTTGCTTGTTGCATTGGAATCATGATTCCACTCTCATCCTCAATGTACATCTATCATTATGCAGCATGGTACTTGGAAATACCCTAGATGATATGACACCTTATTTGATGCAGTTAGACTGCTACCTTGATCCCACCTCCATAAAGCAAGTAGAATCAAGGGGGGCATACATCTACCCTCCAATTTTATTTCTAAGAAGAACTTAGATAAAAGGATTTTTGGACAACTAACGAATTTGTGTTACAGTATGTGGCTCCTAAAAATGTGGTTTTATAGATAGCTACAATGGGGTCTTCATTCTCCCATGTTGTGAATGAACCTATATGAGTATCCTATTATGAAATAAAGTTTATTGTTGGAGTCCTCTAGCTTGCATACGCATGTAGAGTGATAAGGGTGTTAAAGTGGGGGCTAAATGTAGTGTATAAAATTTTACTCTCCTGGAGATAGTGTAACTTTGCACTTAATTTGCACCTATTTTAGCACCCTTTCATTAAATACCCATTTAATTCACCATTAATTGGCCCCTAAGACCCATTATTTCAGATCTAAAGGCTTATTTCAGCTAAAAACCTAAAAAAATTATAACAACCCACCTCAAAAATCTAGGGTGGGACTCATAAGCCACCTTGGGTGTATAAGTCCCCTTAGGTGGGACCATATGCCAGGGTTGGCGCATGGGTCCCATTTGGGGATTTTTTAGGGTTTGAGTAAGAAAATAAAATTTTAAATTCAAATTTTTGGTTGATGTCAGCTTTGAGATCTAAATAATGGTAAATTAGGTGTTAATGCCTATATAAGCAAGATTTTAAGTCATTATTTCATCTAAGTAAGCATTCAAGAATCTTTAAGCATTCTATCACAAGAGCATTTAAGTTTAAAAAGCAAGTAAAATTGAAGTCTTGGAGCAACATTAAAGTGTTTTTGTAGGTATTCAAGCTCACTTTCATTCAAGATCTAACATTGTCAAGGGTTGATTATGGTTGTTTATGGTGAATCAGGATGGATTCTAGGTTGGAGAGATGTAACTAGCAATAGAGCCAAGTCTAATGACTTGTTTCCTAAGTGATTCCATTCTCCATTATCACCCTACATTTATTCTAAGGAAGGTACAAGCATTATTAGGGCTCATGCGGGTGATTAGAGATCTCTCAAAGTGAGTCATTCATTTTCATGTTTCAATCATGCATCTCATTCCAAAACATTAGAATAGGGTTGCATTTCATTTCATATTTCCTAATCTTAGACACACAGTTTAGGGTTTGTATTCCTATTTACATTCATGATTCATTGTTTTTGTCAGGGTTTAATTTCCAAACTAGGGGTTTGATTGAGGAAAACCACTTATAATCAAATCAAGTTTATATTTTGTTTTGTAGGTATTTTTGTAGATTCAGATCTCGAAATCAATTTGGAAGGAAAGAGCAAAGATTGTATTTGTTTAGTTGAAAAATGGATTATTTATGGTTTAAGACATAAAGCATCACTTTTCTCCAACTAACATTCAAGAATGCCCTAGAGATCTCAACTCGAGAGTGGAATAAAGGTAACAAATATGCTAAGGGACTATCCTAGGGTATGAATTCAGATTACTAGAGGGGTTCACCACCAAGTTTAGACTTGGAAAAGACAATGAAATGTAAGATGAAGTGTAAAACCCCAATATGATGCAAAATTAAACTATATGACTTAAAAATGTATATAAAATAGAATAACAAGTTGTGAGATGAAATGTGTGCACCTAGGAATCTGAAGATGAGTGGAAGGAGCTCTGAAATTTTGGAAATTCTTACTTTTTGACCTAGTGGGGATAATTCGCCATTCTGGGAGAATTAGTCCTAGTTCTATATATTTTTGCATAGGAACAGGTTTCAAACAAAAGGGTATCTGAATCTGCAAAATTTTCTAAAAAATTCCTATAGTGGGACTCATTTGCCACTTGTGGTGAATGAGTCTAGGTTAGATTTTCTACAACTTCAAAGTTCTGATCTACACCTCTCAATCTGCTCAATCTAATTCTCTAGGTTTCTGGATTTGAAACTTTGATTTTGGGGTTGTAAATGACCTTTTCATGAAAATTACCTTGCAAATAGGGGGAAAAATCTAATAAGATTGCAACCTAATCCTTAATGATCTTCAAGTCTTCAAATCTCCTAGATTTGCAATCACACAAAGAGAGAGAAAAAATATTGATTATTAGGGAATAGGGGTTTGCCTTGGTCAAACCCCTTGTAAGTAATTAAACCAAATGATGAGACAATGAAATGAAGGCATGGAACATGAAACAAATAACATGAATCATGGACAATCATACCTTGAATTGATTCCTTGTAAATGATGTCATATATATCTGCAACTCAACATAAAATGGCCATGAATGATGTAGATCTTAATCTTGACAATAGGAGTAAAACAATGCTTGATCTTGGATCACAACACTAGCTAAATAATATGTTTGTTGCTTGATAACCTTTTACATGATGATGGATCTTGATTTTTTGTAATAATTGATGAAGAATTCTTCTCTTTAATGCCTTAGAAATGATCTTGAATGCTATCTTGATGATCTTATACTTGGTCTTGGAATACTTAACTTTTACTTGTTTCTCTTGATATCATGTAGTATTATAACAAATAATGATTTGAAAGCTTTTTTATATAGGAAATTCACTCAAATGATCATTTATTTGATCCCAAAGGCTGACATAGAAGAAATTTGAACATAAAACCCAATTTTTCTCACTCAAACCTTGAAAAAAGGCCAAATGGGACTCATTCACCAAGATGGGTGAATGAGTCCCACTTGGATGGGACTCATTCACCCAAAGTGGAAAATGGGTCTTGCAGGGGCTATTTTGCTTGTTAAAGTGTTAGTGAGTGTGTAAATTAAGCTTATTTGTTGATATTGTTAGGTTTTTTTATTGAAATATACCTTGGAATGAAAAATATAGGGTCATAGGAGCCTATTAGTGATGCTATTAAGGTCATAAATGCCATAGGGCTTAGAATCGAATGTGAAAGTGTAAATAAATACACTTTGCAACAATAAAATAAGGAAAAAATGGGTCTATTTAGCTTAGAAGGGCCCTCAATCAAATGTGAATGTGTAGAACACATTACAACACTAGATTAGGTCCACCTAAGTTTACAGGCCTCTTAAATTTAATGTGAAGGTGTAAATAAATATATTTTGCAACATTAAATTAAGGCAAAGTTAAGCTAATGTAGCTTAAAAAGGGCCCAAGGCCTAATGTGGATGCATAAAACACCTCAAAACACTAGATCACGGTGACATTAAGTCCAATATATCATCAATTATTCCCATATTAAGTGTGAAAATGCACATGAAAAAAAATTTCAACACTACAAGAGTACAGTTCTAAACTTTGAATTCTCAAAAAAGCAGAATGAGACTGTTATGCCAAAAGTGGTGTACGAGTTCCACTATAGGCATATTTTCTAGACTTTTCTAGTTTCAGATGCCCTTTTTCCATATTTCACATTTTACCCAGAAACCTTGATCTGGGACTGATATGCGCAGACTAGCCTATGAGTCCTAGTGTGTCAAAATTTAAGAATTTCTAGTAATTCAAAGCTCATTCTAGATATCTTCAGGTTTCAGGTGAATACTTATGAGATCTCACCTCTCTGTTCTAATTTACATGCATTTTTAGTTCATTTAGTTAAAGATTGCATCATATTAGGTTTAAGCATTATAACTTGCACTTCATTTGTCTTTCCAATCCCTAGCTTGGTGGTGAAACACTCAATAGTTTACAATCAACCCCTAGGACAACCCTATAGAAATATATCTTTCCCGCTTTCATCATTGGATTGATATCTCTAGGGTTATCCTTGAATGAGAGTGTTGGAGTTTTGTTATTCTATCTCCCAAGCACAAAACCCAAATAAAATTCATCCTTTCAATAAATACCTTTCACCCTTTTGTTGATAGATATAGCATTGGATATCCATTTTGGGTAATCAATATGATGGATGTAATTGACCTCTAACAATATTTGTAACCTTTCCTTCACAAAGTTATTAATTTGAGGATGCATCTTGTGAATTCAAAACAATTGTTTATAGGGAAAAATTATGATCTAAAAAGCTTAAAACACTATTTATAAGCAAAAAACCATTGTCTTGATGATCAAAACCAATGCTTGGATGGTAAAAGCATTATGTAAATGGCAAAACCATGATTTATAGGCTTAAAACCCATTTCTTTAGGTAAAACCACAATTTGGAAGGAAAAAATAGTATCCAACACTCTTCTATTTATCCTTTGATCAACAAGGTTACCAATAACTAGGCAATAGGGGGTTAAAATACCCTAGAGGACTATTCCTATGAAATTTCAAAAAATTATACCTTCATTAAAAGTTTCATAAATTTTTTATTACTTATCAATTTTTTGACTTCTTGTAGGAGTTAGAAAGTTTGTTTTGAGGTAATCATACTAGTGTACATAGATTTTTTACACAAGCTCTTAAAAATTGGGTATAAGCATCTAAACTAAGTGATTCTCATTGAAATTTAAAATTAGTGTAACTTTTGAACACATTATCTTTTTATGGAAAATATTTTAAAATTTTTTATCATAATTTAATATGGATTCTAATGGCATGATTAGGGGTGGAGGGGGCTGTATCTATTGGATAAAGCATCCTATTGCAAGCAATATCTCATGAGGTCTAGTCCCCCCCCCCAAACTCATGGTATTGGAGGGTGTGTCACGCCAGTTCCATCGATCATGTGAAAAAAGTTTACTAGGTGCACTATAGTTTATAGGGGTCAGATACCTGACCAATTCCTACAGTCTAAAAAAAATGGTATGATTAGTATTATTTGAAGTCTTCTATTACATATTTTTACTAACCATTGAATGCAACACCCTTTTAACATTGAAAAAAACACATATAAAGTAATTATTTTTGCAATTCAAAGAGAAAATTATAAGTCTTCTAACTTATTGGCTTTGCAAAAAATATATATAGACAAAAAATTTATCAACAATATATTATGATACAACAAAGTATTTTATAGGGGAGAAACCCACCCATGTAATAATAATTAGATGTAGCGAGTGAGTGAGAAAGGGAGCGGGCATGGATTTTTGAGTTTCTTTGGTGAAATTGAGGATGGTGGAGTTGATTTAGAGGATAAAGATGATGTCTTTGGACTATTCAAGATCTAGTGGCTATGGCTTGTTATCGAGGGATCATGTATGGTGTTTTTTTGGCAGATCCCTTATCTTTTGTATCGGTCAATTTCTTTTGAGGTCTAGCTTGTGGAAGATTGGCCCCTCATTTTGGTGTCATCTTAGACTAGTGGTTGATGGTAGCTCTTTTTGTTCAGTTATTTTTGGGTGTTTTTTGGGGGAAGTGGTGAGAGTAGCTTACCATTACCTCTCATGGTTTTTGTTGATTATTGGGTATTTTCTTTTTCATCAGAGTTCCCTCTATCATTTATGCACTTTATAATTAATTGTTGGTAATTCTCTAAGATTTGTGGCTTGAAAGATATTTTTGACCACTCTTTTCCTTTTTGCTACTGGTGGTTAGCTATTGGATTTGGGTTTGTTTTGGCCAGGATGGAAGATGGAATAGGTGGGGTTGTTGTAATGGGTTTTTATTCATGGTTTTGTGTCAATCTCCTCTATTTGGTTTATCTTTTGCACTTGTGAGATGTCTTTGCATTGGCCCTTGTGTTTGATGTTAACTACTTGGTTTATGATTTTATTTTCAGCCCCTTTATTAGTTTACAAACCCTCTTTCATGCTCTCAAAATCTTTGTTGGGGACATTGGTAAAGTTATGTCTACAAGTTAAGGAGGTTATGCTCTTCTTGGTTTGAGTTAAGTTTCTTTTTCTTCCACCCAATTTCTTTAGAGCTACACTTTCTTTCTTTTGTTGACTACAAGGATTCTATTGTGAATCTGATTATGGTATTTGAAATGGTTATTTTGATGGACTTATCTCTAACTCTGAGGTTTGATTTCCCTTCAAAGCTTGAGCTTTTTTGGTGGTTCCCTGTTTCAACTATTGATTTATGAGTGTTTTCTATCACTAATTGTGTGGTGATAGTGGTTTTTTAAGGAAGTTCCTCAAATGGTGGAGGCTCTACCCTATTATGAAGTGGCTAGTTTCTTTCTATGGATCCATAAATATTGGTTTGATCAAAGGTTATATGTGTTGTCGTGATTTTTTCTATTGCTCTACTTTTCTATCCTAGAGATTTGGGGCTTGGATATTTTTTGGGCTTCCTTATTGGTTGGGCTCCATACAAAGTTCATTTTGATAAACTAGGTGATCCTATTACCCATGGTTGCCAAGTTTACTCTCTTAATAGGTGTTTGAAATATTTCTAGCTTTGTAGATGGTGTATCTTATTGAGGTGGAGACCTCTCCTATCAAGGTGGAGAAAGGTCCTAAGACTGTAGTGGGCTTTTCATACTTTTTAAGTAGTTTTTCTCCCATGCAACTCCTATTAAGATGGAGGTCACTCCTATCATGGAGGTGGAGTTTGGGTATGCTAGTGAGTCTTTTTTATTTTGGACATGGTACTCATTATGACTTATCCTAGAGAGGTGGAGAGGAAAGTTGGAAGATGGGGGTTCTCTGCTCCATCAATATTACTACTATTTTTGTCTCATAAATTTGGTTCTTTGTGCGATAGGATTGTAATGGTATGGTTGTTTTAGGAAATTTTGATGGGATGTTCTAGTGGTTTGGGATTTAGGACCCATTAAGACTTGTAGGTATTTGTTTGATTTTTGGGTTGTCTTATCCACCCTTGGGGTGGTTACTATTGACAGTGATTTTGTATCTTTTTCAGTGACTTATTTTACGAGCCATGAGGAATATTTTATATTGTTGGTAGTTTGGGTTTCATGTCCCATTAAAACCTCCTTGTAATGGTTTGAAGTAGGTTTAGTGTTTGGTTTCAAGTCCCTTTAAATATTGGTTGTTGTCGTTTTAGTTCCCTCTTTTTTTATTTTTGTTTCATCCACCTTTGGAGCGGTTGTTATTCTATTTGTACCTTTTTGGGTTGCTTGTAATCCTATCTCTAATGATTGGTAAGCTTTTTTTTTCCTTGTTAGATAATTTTGGTTTGTTTCACTAGTTGTGTAGCCTATTTCACATTTCTATATAGGGTCAGAGCACTTTAACCCTACTTTCTTAATCAAAATCAATTTATCATGATGATAGAAATGAAGTTAATATTTCCATTAAGGAATAAAAGGAAAGAAAAAATCCAAAACAAGTGGAAGATAGTGCTTATAAATATTAGGTTATAGTGAGCTGAGAGGAGGAGCGGGATATGGGTGTTGGTATGTGGCGACTGATCATGCTATACTGTATAGCCCATGGTATACTGTACACCCTGGCCCCCCGTCCTCGCCGGGGTCCGGGGGCGGTAGCCCCCGAAAAGCGGGGGTTCAGGGGCATCAGCCCCCGAGAAAAAATTTCTTCCTACTTTTTGGCGTGATCACCGAAAAAGGGAAAAATCAATGAAAAAGGAAAAATCCAATTTTGTAGAACCCTAAAATTAGGAAGCTTCTAAGCTTGGTAAAAAGGGGGTTCGGATGGGTATTTCATGATGATGAAAAACGTGATTATTCACAAGAATGTAATAAGGTTTTTCACTAGATAATAAAAGTATTGGATGGCTGCGGTTTGGTGGATGCAGCCCAGATTGGGTGAACCACGTTAAATTCTGTGTTATGATTTATTCTGTGCATGTTTTAGTTTCTCTATTTTATTATTAAATCTGCATTTAATTGTTAGATCTGCCATCTCTAACCCTAACAAGTGGTATCAGAGCGAGTTGTGTTTTGATTATCGTCTGTAGGAAAGATCTCACGGTTGAGAGGGAGTCTCACGGTTGAGTGGGAGCAATGGCAGATGAGGGTAAGAAGGTTGAGAAGTTTAATGGGCGTAACTATCGCTTATGGAAGACGCATGGAGTGACTATCTCTACTCTAAGGATTTATGGCAGCTTACCGAAGGGAAAACCAAGAACCCAGAGTAAATGTCAGATGAGGACTGGGAGATCTTGGATAGAAAGGCTCTTGGCAGTATTCATTTGTGCCTAGCACAAATAGTGGCATTCAATATTACAAAAGCAAAGACAACTCAAGAGTTGATGGAAACCCTGGAAAAGTTATATGAAAATCCTTCCGCTTCGAATAAGGTATTTCTTATGAAGTGTTTATTTAATATGAAAATGGTAGAAGGTGGGTCGTACGCATCGTGATCATTTAAAATGAGTTTAATATGGTCACCAAATAATTACCTTCCTCGTAAAAAGTAAACTTTGATGAAGAAGTTAGGGCTCTTTTGATTCTATGTTCTTTGCCTAAAAGTTGGAATAGCTTGGTCATGGTCGTTAGTAATTATGTTTCTGGTTTGAATACATTAAAGTTTGATGATGTTGTTGGTGTTATTTTGAGCGAGGAAATCCGTAGGAAAAGCTCTGGTGGAACATCCACATCAGGCAGTGTTTTGAATGCAGAAAGCAGGGGCAGAACAAAGGAGAGAGGAAACAATTCTGGAAATCATGGGAAGTCACAAGGAAAATCAAAGGACAGAAAGTCCCAATCTAGAGACAAGAGGGATTGA